>VMDR010001479.1:0-96874 GCA_007922815.1 Macrotus californicus | reverse complement strand
ACTGCAGACTTCGGAAGTGCCCACTCAGCAAGAGGATCTCTATAAAACATATTATGTTTGTATTATTTAGTTTTCTATTTGTATGTGTTTGTAACATTTATTTTTTTAATTTTAATTTTCAGGTCACTAACTCTTACAGAGTGCCCTGTGTACTTTTCAATATAAAATTTGAGGCAGGAAGAAAAAATGGTAATATATTTAAAGTATAAAAATTATATTAAAGTAACCATCAATGGAAAAGTTTGAAACAATGGAGAAAAATAAACAGTGTGTTCTGGTTTAAATGTTTTGGGGGGAAAATTCAGTGAACCAAATCAGTGTCAAGGTGAACATCCTAGGAAATTGTTGACTTGTTAAGGCAGTCTATACAGTGGTGAAGAATGCAGGCCCCAGGAAAGTAGGGTTGGAAACCTGACCTTCGTACCTCCTAGAAGTGTGACCCTGGCAAGGTACTTAGCCCCGCTCATTCTCAGGTTCATTATCTGTGAAGGGTAACACTTATGCCAGCTCTTTCATGTAGGCTTGCTTTGAAGTTTAAATGGGAAATGAAGAAATGCACTTTGCCTAGTGCCTGACATGCCACCTCTCCATAAACTGTAGCTAAGTTAGTCCTCACTGCTGAGGATCTGGGACATGCTGTGGGGTGGAGGTGGGAGGCTGGCATAAAGGTAATTGAACTACAGAGTCAAAATCCCAAAGGCCTAAACTCTTAACAGTAGTATGCACCAGTGTTCTGTTAGGTGAGCCGTGGTTCCGTCTGCTCAGCCTGAGGACACTTGTGACAGCATCCGAGTGTTGCCATGACCCCAACATGGAATCTTGGGTTTTCGTTCATGCTAAAAGGGTCTCATGCCATACCTGTGTACAAACCGCCAGCTTATTTGTACTTTATTACATCTGTTGTTCAAAACTGTTACCTACGATCCATTGATTTCCACATCCCCCCGGCACTCAGCTTTTCTCTCATGGTTCCTCATCTTCAAACAGCTGAGATTTTTTCCACTTGCTAAACTCCAATAGAACCTCCTTTCAACATCTTTCTAATTTTCTAAGTGCTCAGTTTTAGAAGTACACACATTTGGAAATCGCATAAAGCAAAGTTTGCTGGAGAGAGGCTCCTCCACAGCCCCCTTAATGACTGCTCTCTCTCCTTGAAGAGAAGGAAGTGTTTTTATGCAAGCTTACCTTCATTTACCCTTAGACGAGAAGCAAAGCCAAGTTAAACTGCTTTCGCTAAGATAAACTAATTTAATATATGCACTCTCTCATTGGTCACTCCGTGTGTGCCATAGGTTCCCACACTCATAGAGGGACATGATGTCTAAAGATGCGGATTATTTTATGCAGGTTTATTGAGACATATTTTACGGATCGGAAAACTTTTGTTGATTTGTTACGATAGCCTGTATGATCTTCTGCTTCTGTCCCGGCAGATACTGCTCCTCTCCTTTCCCCTGGCTGTTCCGTGTCCTGTCAGCAAAGTTTCACACACTGAGAAGGGTCTTGGCCTGCCTCCTCTCCCCTGATGGAGATAGTGACATGTGCACATGTGTTGGTGGTTTCTCAAAGCCTGTATCTATCAGGTGTCTGATTATGTCCATTCTGTGTTATCCGCTAGAGTTTTCAGATTGTGCCTTCGAGGCACAGTAGGTTCAAAACTGCAAAGAACCTCAGAAAAATGCTAATTCTTGCATCTTTTACTGTTCGGGACTGTTATCTGAAAACAGTTGCCTTGTGATCCTACAAAATTACTTTGAACACCCCGGTGTGCAGCACTGTGAAGAAGTGTAGTGTAAACTGAGTGAGAAACTAGTTCATCATGAAAACTTTCATCGCCACTGTTCCATTTCTGTAACTCATTGGAAAACAGCTTCTCCTTTGATTCCAGCAACAAAAATATTGTGCTGGATGCCTGTACAACTAAGGTGTGCTCTGTGAGCTGTCCGGGATGTACTTCTTTCCCTCCTTCTCTCCCTTCCTCTCTTAAAGTTCTGCAGGACTAGTTTTGACATGAAGTTTGTAGATTTCTGATGCTTTTGCTTGATTTCAGAAGAACCTTTTCTGAAAATTTTACCAAAAGATCTTATTTTTTCTGAACTCCAATTCTAAAATCCGAAAATACCAGACGTATGAGAGAATACAGTCATATGAGCTAGAAGAAAAGCAGTATTGAACAACCAGTACTGACCGGAGAACTTTGCTCATGTCCTCAACTACGGTTACTAAGTAGCTGTGTGTTGGGCATCATGCTGAGGGTCGCCAATCACCGAGATGAAGAAGATGAGGCCTTTGCCAATAGGGAAATAGAGTGGAGGAAAGGAAATCGAGATTTGATCCTCTTTCAAAGGAGAGAAAAGGTAGGTCCAGAAACTATATCAAAGCTCAGACAAGATGAGGTAATACTGCTCTGCACCATAGACAGTGTTGAAAGTGCTCTTACATGTCTTCATGTCATGAGGTAGATAGGTATTGTTACCACATTTTATGCATGGCAGAAACAGAGTGACTTGCCCAAGATCACACCAGCTGCTGACGTGTTGAGTCTCCTAAAACCATTCACACACAACCTCACTAGATTTGGGACCAAAGACGCAGAGGGCAAAGGGGCACCCATTAAGTGCCCTTGCATCCTTGAGTAGATCTCTTAACTTGTGTAGGTCAGTTTTCTTAACTATAACACTAAGACTCATTTACAACCGACAGTTCTAACATGGAAAGGACTCCTCATGTTCTGTAGAGCACAGGGCGGCAAGAGCACCTTTAGCTGTCTGTCACTTGGGCTCTGGTACGTTCTCTGTGTATTGTCAGACATGGATGCCTCTCTGGATACTTCCGTATTCACCTGTGGGTAGACCTGACCGCAGGAAACAGTTGTTTCCGCTGCAGCTTTACAGCGTGGCTGCCGCAGCAGTCACTCACAGACTCCAGTTTTTAAAAACAGAAGTACAAAGCACTTTGCACAAGGACAGGGTGTTTTGAAATGTGACTGACTTGTTTCAAAAACATGTGAATGTTGTCTCTCGAGTAGTCACTGAACGAACCCAAGAACCTTTCCAAAAATACTGCCCTTGCACAAAATCTGTTTGAAATTCTTGCAGAGTTACTTTCAAAGCCTGGAGCCCATTCTTTGAATAGTATTAAGGTTGGCAAACCCTCTGCCTTTGAGAACAAATCCAATTTTGGAAACAGCCCAAGCCAAATGTGGTGAATGAGGTGGATAAGAATAGTTTAAATACCTTTAACCAGTCTGGACTTTTGATAGAAAACAAGATGTGACCATAAAGTAGTAAGACAGAGTTTCTGGCAATACTACACATCGGTGTGTGCACTTCTGCATTTGGGTTTGTTATTTTGTAACCTCACCGCGAAGAGTAGAATGTAATGGTTATTATTCTGCCCTAAAATCATTTTTTAGTGTTTATAGTATACCTAGGTAGGGTTGACCATATCATACTTTGAGGGGTGCAAATGTCTCACACCTGCTAAGTCTTTTTCTTGAGGCGTATACCCTATGTATTATGGAAAACAATTTTTGAAAAAAACTTCCATAAGTGTAGACAGTGAAGTCTCAGCCATCGCCGTCTTCCCTTACTGTCTCCCACTTCATTACAAAAAGTGAGACTATATTTCCCAATTACATTCTCCAGATCACTCTTCATGTCGTAGCTGTTTTGTTGTGTGCAAGGCCCTCCCCCTGGCTCTCCCACGTGGTGGCAGCTATCAACTACCAGAGCGAAACTCTCCGTTTTCGTCTAAGTGCCACCTGCTAGTTAACCTCAGGGAGCTGACTGGTCTACCACGGGCACGTCCCTGAGCAAACAAGTTCGCTCACGTGGACTTTCCTGCCTCCTCTTCTTCACTTTTGATCAGAATGGATTTATTCAGCATTTTTACCTGAGATCTGATTTTAGTACTGTATTGTTCTATGAATCTTAGGTGGCATGTCTCCACCCTTCTGTAATCCAGCACAGTTCAGCAAGGATTTCCCCATTGCTTACCCTGTGCTAGGAAGACAAGGCTAAAGTCATGGGTGCAAGGCCCTTTAGGAGCTGCCAGGGTGGAAGAAGAGCAGGACACACACACACACACACACACACACACACACACAACTGATACCATGGGATAAGAATGTCACAGTAGTTATCAACTGCTAATGAGAACAGAGATGTAGCAATTTCTTTTGTCTTGAGGTGAGCTGAGCTAAGAGGTGATGCTTGATGTGAGGTTAATGAGTAGGAAAGAATTTGGCCTCAGCTGGATGGAGGAAATCACCCCAGGCCAGGGAAGAACAAGGATAGGATACTTGAAAGTTCAAATTCGTATTTCTGATCACGACTTAGGGATCTCCTGTGACTAGACGGGGTGGAGCAGGAGGGCTAGCAGCAAAGGCAGAATGGGAAGGCCTTGGAGCCCCCATTCAGAATTCTCCTCCTTGCTCCGTTCTCTTTGCTTCACTTCCGGCTTTGGCTCTACTACTGATTCTTTGAACTTCAGGGAAATCATTCCGTCTGGTCTTCAGTTTCCTCCCCTGTAAAGAGAGAGGGCTGACTGACCTGATTTGCTAGATCCCTTCCGACCTGAGGAGCAAGAGTCTTTGAAGAAACTGCCCTACTTCTCTGCGCTCCTCTGTAGCCATTGTGTAAAGAATTCTATCAGACTGAACAGACTGAGGAAAGCATTTTGAGTATGAATAGAATCCTTTCTTTCTTACTTGCTTTGGCCTCTTTTATTTATTTTTCTTTTATTTCTTTCCCTGGGTAAGTCTATACCTGGTTAAGGCAGGATTGCCGCTGGAACATACCTAAACTCTCCTCTTACGCACGTACAGATACGCATCAGCATTGGTGCTTCATTCAGACAATCCTGCTTTGCATTTGGCCACAGGTGACAGGGCCGCAGTGCCTCTGGGCCAGTCCTGGTAGAAATGTCTGATCAAGTAACAATGTAAAGTCTGTAGCACAAACGGGGACCAGACTCATTAACAGTAGAGTTGCAGGTTTCTCCGGGACAGTTCAGGTCTGAAAATAATCATACACTGCATTTGAATACAGAATACAACTGAAAGTTAACAAGCCTTTTTCCTCAGAAGTGAAGTCAGGGATGCTAGCTTACCACTTCAATTTAATAATTGTTATAGCATTTAAAAAACACTTTACATCTTTAAAATCCTTTCATTTATATCAGCAGTTGAATCTAACACAGTTTTGGAGGACCTACTATTGTTAGGCACTGTACTCCGTTACAAGGGTATTAGGATGTGCTAGACATCAGAGCACATTTCACTGTAATTTGAGCAATATCTTAATATGACATTAAATATGAGTTTTAATTTGTTGTGATAAATAAGAACATGTACAGGCATTTTTTTAAAATGTCAGTGATTGCCTTCAAGGACTTTTTTTTTTTTAAGATCTTATTTATTTTCAGAGAGAGGGGAAGGGAGGAGAAAGAGAGGGAGAGAAATATCCATGTGAGAGAGAAAAACCTTAATTGACTGCCTCTTGCTCACCCACAACCAGGGACCTGGCCCACAAGCCTGGCACATGCCCTCACTGGGACTCAAACCAGCAACTTTTAAGTTCACAGGCCAGTGCTCAGTCCACTGAGCCACACCAGCCAGGGCTGTATGAACATTTTTAAGAGAACAGTGGAGAAGAAACTAGGCCAGTGTAGGATTGAGTGAAGACTTCTTAGAGGAAATGATAATACCTAAGTCTTGAAGGGGGAATAGGAGTTAGCCTCTCCTCCCCGCAGAGAGAGAGGGAGTGAGTGAGTGTGTGTGTGTGTGTGTGTGTGTGTGTGTGTGTGTGTGTGTAAGAGAGAGAATGTTCTATCTAGAAATAATAGCCTAAATGAAGTGATGTGAAACAGCCTGGTGACTATGGAGAAGTGATATCACTAGAACATAAAATGTATAAAACTGACTGCCAATACATCGAGGCAGGAGCAGTAGATTGGAGGAAGGTCACAATGTCCTTTTATGCCATGAAAAGGACCTTGGACTTACCTATAAGACGTAGGGATCCATTGAAAGGTTTACCCAGGGATATGATAGTCAGGTTTGAGTTTTTTTAGAAATGACTGCAGTAACAAGGTTTAAGACAGATTTTTTTTGTTTGAGAACATAATAGGAAGCAGCAATTAGCTCTCTCTGAAACAATGCAGGTGAGATTGTTTTAGTAGGAAAAAAGGGGGAGAGTAGTTTTGAGAATGTCAAGGGAATAAAAGTGGAGGGCCGGGTGATGAATTGGACTGATAGGGGCCGAAGCTAGAATGACTGCATTTTTCTCTCCAGGAAGGCAGTGTGGGTTGTGATACCGTTGATGAATCATGGAACATTGGAGGAAAGGGAGATTTGGGCATTGAAATGATGAGTTCCCTTTTTTAAAAGTTGAAATTGGTATGGAAGTCTGTGCTATAATAAGAAATATATTTGGCCTTTGTCCCCAGTTTCTGGTAGGGAGTCCCTAAAATTCTAATTTCCTGAGTGATTGGGTTGTTTTTTTTTTTCTCTCACAAGTAGCCCCTTTTAATCACACCTGAGTTTATGCTAATGCGGTGATTTAGGGTTTGGCTCCTATATAGCCTCAGGATGGGGCTGTCACCAGAAAGGCCAAGTATTTAGAGGTTGGGAGCTTTCAGCCCCATTCCTAACTTCCTGGGAGGGTAGGTGGCCTGCCAATTAAGGGCTAAAAAGCTCAAGAACAACAAGATTTGATGAACTTCCAGATTGGTAAACAAATGAAAGTGCTAGGAGCATAATGTACCCTGAGTGGGCGTGAAAACTTCAGGAGCCCAGTACTCCCTATGTACATGTGAGCCCTATGTATCTCTTCCATCTGGTTATTCTTGACTTGTAGTCTTTATAATAAGCTGGTAAGTTAAGCATTTCCATGAAATATGAGTCACTCTAGCAAATTATCGAACCTGACGAGGGCGTCATGGGGACCCCTGACTTAGAGTCTGTTGGCCTGGGACTTGCAGCTGGTGTTTGAACTGGGGAGCGTCTTGTGGGCCTGAGCCCTGAACATGTGGGATCTGTGCCAACTCCAGGTAGTTAGTATCAGAATTGAATTGAATCAAATCAAACCGAATTGAATTGAATTGAATTGAATTGAATTGAATTGAATTGAATTGAATTGAATTGAATTGAATTGAATTGAATTGAATTGTTGGACACCCAGTTGATGTCTGAAGAATTAGAGAACTGGTTGCTGGTGTCAGAAAACACCCCAGAAGGTCAGAGCTGGGAGACAGATTTGGGACAGCATATAGGTTAATCATATAGGTAAAATCATGAGACTGGATGGAATTTTCCAATGCAGAGAAGAGTAGAGGACCAAAGAGGGAACTTAGGAGTGATCCTATGTAGGGATAAAGGTCAAAAAAAAGAGGCCACAAAGGCAGAGAATTAACAGCACAGCAGAAAACAAAACAAAATGAAATAGAAACATGAAAAAACAAATAAGGGAAGGAGAATCTCAAGAGTGTCGACGGTGGCAGGTTCCGCCAACAGCAGCACTGAGAACTCAAGTGCCCTCAGCATTTAGCAATACAGAGATTACCAATGAACCTTGTCAGAAGAAGTTTAGTGGAGCAATGGGAATAGAGGCCAGACTCCGCTGGACTGGGTTAATGGGAAATGAGGAAGCACACCCAGTATCGGTGGACTATGGCTTCAAGAGACTTGGCTGAGAAGTAAAAGAAGCAGAGGAAGGTAACTAGAGGAAATGAAGTCAAAGGAAGTTTTGCTGTTTAGATTCGAGAGCCATGTTAGCCTGTACATAAACTAGAGGGAAAAGCCAGATGAGAAGGAAAAGATGAAGATGTAACACAAAGATGGAATAACTGAACAAGCCCAGAGGTACCAAAAAATGGGCTTAAACTTCAAAAAGAAAGAGACCTTGTCTTTCTGAAACTACAAGAATGTACAGATGCAGGAGATGCAGACATAGGTAATCGTAGGACAAGGGAAGACCCGGCTGAATACTTCAACTTCCAGTTTTCTTAGTGAAGTTGTTACCTGGCCCCTTTCATCCAGAAGGATGGGATGTGTTTGCCTAGCAGTTTGGAAAGTGGTGGGAAGGAAAAACTTTTCCGCTACCCTCCTAGGTTCTTCTGGATTGTCTAGGAATTAAATAGACATGAGACAGATTTAACAGGAGAAATTCAAGGAAACAGAGGTTCAGAGTGTTCCCCTTGCACTGGCTGTTTCTCAAGTAACTGTAATTAAAGTAACCAACATGTCACCACAGCATATTTGGGGGCAGTCTGCCCCAATCTCCACCAGGAGCATGGAATACAAATTGAAGGAACAAGACGGGAAGGTGTACAAGGAATGCTGAAGGCCCAGCTGACCACAAAGACACGAGTCACAATAAGGGCTAATTTGTCCCCCACAACAATGCTGAGAATCCAGGGATTAAAAAGCTATAAAGGCTAATTTTGAGCTGATCCTGTTGTGTTTATGCTGAGTGCAGAAAGACTGGTGTAAGTGGAAATTGAAGGCGATCAATCCCATGTACAGCCTGAGCTGCTTCAGGAAACCAGTCCAGAAGGGATTGATAGACTAGGAGAGCATGGAAATATCAAGGACTGTTGCCTGTCTCTGGGGCCGAAAGCACACGTGGTGGGAGTGGTGAGTGGTGGGAACTGGAAGGAGAGAAGATGAGAGGTGGACAGTGAGAGGTTAGAGATGTATTGACAGAGGATTTCTGGATGCAGCAACCTGAGCAACAAGGAAGGCCAGGCATTGGGCATGCTACGTGTGAAGTGAAAGTAAAGGTCACTGGAGTTACGCCAAGTTGTTGGATGTCACCCCATGGGCACTGAAGGATCCAGGTATCAAAGTTCTCAAGAAAGAGAAACTGATTGGTATGTTAGAGGACGAAGGCCATAAGGAACATTAAATGCAGCCAGGGCGAGTCACGCACATGAGGTTCTACACTTGCTGTCTGCTGAGTACAGGTGAAAATTGATTTTTTTAAACTCAAGTGATTTAATACGAAAACAATTAGAAACAAGAGTATTCAATAAGGTGACTGATTTCCAGAAATAAATTTTAAATCAATTACCTTTCTTACCAGAAATAACACATTTTTAAAAAAAATAAATTGGAGGAAAAGGTACAGACAAGCAACAAAAAATATAAAATAATCCAAAATAAATTTGATAGGACTTAAAGTAAAATAATACACCTACTAAAAAGACAACCTAAGTGGAGAGTTTTACTTTGTTTAAAAGAAAAATGACAATATAAAGATAGCTGTGTATCTTAAATTCGTAAGTTCAGTGCAACTAAACAAATCTCAGTGACTTTAAGAAAACATTACAAAGTGAGTCTAAAATTCTTCTGAAAGAATAAGCATGTAAGAATATCTAGGCTAAATCTAAATGACAGAAGATAGACTCATGATGTTTTCTTAAACTATAGGATTTAAATTTAGCACATTAATCGCTAATCTCATGTTCAGCCACCTTCTTTACCTGAGTATTTATATCAGTATAACTTTGAAACGCATTCAAAACCCTACATATTTATTTATTTACTTATTTTTTAATTCTTTTATTTTTTTAAAGATTTTATTTATTTTTAGAGAGAGGGGAAGGGAGAGAGAAAGAGAGAGAGAGAAACATCAGTGTGAGGTAGCCTCTCATGTGCCCCCAGCTGGGGACCCGGCCCACAACCCAGGCATGTGCCCTGACTAGGAATCGAACTGGCAACCCTTTGGTTCGCAGGCAGGCTGAGCGCACCAGTGAGGGTCAAACCTCTATGTAAAATGCATTATCCAAGGTGTATTCAAATTAATGCATTATAAAACTTACAGATTTTTTTTTGATGAGCCTCCTGCTTAAAATCCCTCCCTAAACATTTACTTGAAATCTGCCCTAGTTTAAAATATCGTGCTTAACTGGTGTCTCAAACCCTAGCATCCCTGTTTCTTCTCCTCTTTTTAAAAGAACTTTTAAATAAATTAACATCTATGATTAGAGGAAGCCCATTGTAGTAATGTTGAAACTACAGATCTTTGTAACAAAACAAAAATCACCAGTAATTATACCTCCCAAAGAAAACTCAAACATCATTTGTATTTTGATTTTGGATAGTGCATTTAACTAATACAAACATGTCATTCCAGGAGGTAGCATTATATAGTCATTATTAAGGGGTATTATTTTTCCAGATGTGCTAGTGTGTGCTGATAAATTTACCACTGTCTCCCAGCCTTCTTTATAAAATTGCTGGGTAAAAGAAACAACAGTAATTGATTGGCTTCCCAGGAGGCCCAGTTTTCTTGACCTGGTTCACACTCAGGTCAGTAGTTCCAAGGCTTCAGTGGGTGTGAGCCTCAGGTCTTAAAAGGGTCTGATATAGGGCTAAGAATGGGCATTTATACTAGCTCCCCTTCCGCAGCCCCCAGGTGGTTCTGTCTGATATAGAAGGTCCTTGGGCCTCACTTTGAGAACCACTGATTTAGGTTGTTCACAGACTGATCTTACCAGAAACTGTGCAGCACGAACACACCTAAACAACCCATCTGGAAGGAGAGAAAAGTTCTTCACCCTTAGCGTACTCTCAGCCCTGGCTCTGGAAGTGTTGTTTCTTTCAGCCCGTGTGTTTGTGTCCTGAGCCGGAGCCCCTCCAGGCAAAACCTTAAGGCTGTTGAGCCTTCCCACATCCTCTTTCACAAGTCCCCTCCTCTGTGTCCAGGGTCACCCTTTACCCAGGTAACCTATTACTGTCCCAGAGCGATGTTGACATAGTCAATGACTTTCCTATATAGCACCTTTGCTGTCTTTGTCCATAGAGCTAGCTCTCTCTCAGCTGTGATGGAAAGATGCCACCAGGGACTTCATGCATTTGTGCTGTTACATTCAGATCAGTAAAAGATACGTATGCCTTCCAATACCTTCATCCCCAGTCCTGGCTTAACCTTTTCACAGACTATTCCAAAGGAACAGATGTGGAACACATGGGGGGGGAAGGGGGGTGCTGGGGGTCCTCCAGGGCTCGTGGTAAGGGAAATCAGGAATCCTACAAAATGGGGGTCTTAGCTGTTATCTCCCACTATTGAGCAAACCACACTAAGCAGGTAGCTTAAAAATAATAGCTGGCCCTACAGCTTCAAAAAGACCTTTCCTTAGTGGCTATTCTAAGGTAATCTGCTTGTTTGACATCTGAAGCCATTCAAGGACAGGGTAGGAATTATTGTTATGTAAGAGCTTGTTCTTGTGAACAGAATTCTGTAGGTTTTTGTTCTATGAACTGGCAAGAACGTCTTGCATAGATGAAGGGCACGTACCAGTTGTGGCATATATTTATGACTGACAAATTCTAAGAATCTCATCTTTTGAGAGAGCTCATCTTTGCACCTAGAACTTCGTATTTTGTTTCAAACCCACATACTGCTTGCTTTTTAGAATAGTGTGGAATTGTCACTTCCCATGCTCACGAGGTCTGACTTAACGCTGTGACTTCTCAAAGG
Source organism: Macrotus californicus (assembly GCA_007922815.1). Lineage (NCBI taxonomy): Eukaryota > Metazoa > Chordata > Mammalia > Chiroptera > Phyllostomidae > Macrotus > Macrotus californicus. Next base: position 85,388 of record VMDR010001479.1, on the reverse strand, counting down.
CAACTGCACACATCTGTGGGAAGCCTGTACCCCCTGAGTGCCAGCACAGCCCGAGACTTTGCTGACACATCGTACTGATGGGCCAGAGGAAACAGGCGGCTGAGCTGTCATGTCACATCACTACCTGTGTCTGCTGCTGCTCTGGTTTCTGCCAAGACTCTCCCTTGGGTGTGAGCTGGAGAGATTGGAGCGGAGCAGCTGTGGTGGGAGGCACAGGCAGGATTTAGGTATGACTGTCATTTCCACTAGAGTCGTGGGAGCTCATCCATTTGGATACCCTCTGCTCACAATTACGACTAGCTTCATGTTGACCCAAGTAGTTGTGAATCTCTTTTCCTTCATCACCAAGAAAACTTAATCTGGCCCAGGAATTGAGATTAGGGAATGGCATGTCTGTTTCTTCCTCTGCTCAGAGTAGCTAGAGCAGCTAGGCTCCCAAATAAAAGGAAATGGAGATATCAAGGTATGTACCTCCTGTTGCCAAGCTGGCCACAGCCAGGTAAGCTAATGCGGGGAACGTGGCTTCTCCCAAATCCCATACTGCGCACTCCAGTAACCAGTGATCTGCCTAGAGATGATTTAGTCCACTTTAATCCTAAATACTGGAGAGGAGGAAAGTGATTTTTTTCTGTATTCTTTTAAATTTTTAGCCGAGACTCCTATAATAAAAGACAGATTAATAAGAAAAAAACAAGTTTATTAACATGTATACCTCGTGTATACATGGAAGATACCCAGGGAAAAATGAGTAATTCCCAGGTGGCACTGGGATTAAATACTATCTTATAAGGAGACTGGAAGGTGGATAGAGGCCTCTTAGGGGAGAGTAAATGACTTTAGGAAAGATGAAGGGCCCATGGAAGAGTTGGGAGGTCTGGCAGTTTGTCTGGGTGTGGTGTTGCCTTCTGGGCTCCTGTCCTGTGATGAGTCAGTCCTCTCTGGTTGATGAAACTCTCAGGGAGGGATTTGTGACAAGTCATTTCCTTCTGGAGGCTCTGTCCTCAGGCAGATCAAGGAAGTTCATAGAAAGCCTTTCCCTGCATTTGCTGTTCTTCTAGTGCCTACAGCTCGAAATAACCACTGTACCGAAGTGGCATCTTTGGGGGTGGCGTGTCCCGCTACTCTTCAACAATGATGCGTAATGCTCCTACCTTCCCTGAAGAACAGCCAGGTTTCGCTTATTTTTGAACTCAATTACAATTGTTAATCCTTTTCAGGTTTGCAATTGGTATTGCGTTTATCTGTTATTCTAAAAATCAAAAGAATCTTTATCTTCTAGAGCTACATACCGCAGTCATTAAAGATGTAAAGATAATGTGGGGATTTGCTTCTAAATCAATAGGAGGTGGGAGGGGTGGGCAGGGACACAGCAGAAACAAGACTGGCCATGAGTGTGTAGTCATTCTTCTTTGCATTTGTCATAAAATTATAGAGAGTGGCTGGAAATTTTTCTAATCACTTGTGAAAATATGTGGGTACCTTACATTACTCAACCGGCTGTGGTGTTGATTAAGTATTAATTCCCCAAAAGTAGACCAGTCTGCGTTTCTCTGATGAAATCTGTGGCTGATCCAACACTGCCACGGGTCCTCCTGTCAGTGCCTCTTTGTTTCATGGGCCATAGAGAACATGTATACATCCCCTAAGCTCCTTCACCCAGCAGTTTTTAAATGAAAAAAAAAGGGGGGATGTGTGTTCTGAACCCAGGTTTAACGTGACAGAGAGCAGCGCTGCCCACCACGGCCCTGTAACACACGCCATGGGAGGGAGGGCCTGCTGTGGAGGTGAGAGAGCTCTCGTTAAGACACTGAAATATGATAAACATCCCTTGTGAAGAGGCCACTCCCAGAAACCGTGCATTGGGCTGCCCTTATGAAGACAGATTACAGACGAGAGTCTTCTCCTTAAGCTTCACCTGTGTCATTCCAGAGGTGAAAAAGAAGAAAAGCGATCCTGCTTTCTTCCAGTGTCTTGGAATCTAGAATACCTCAGCGTTGCCCTTTCAACCCTTAGAGTAAAGGCGGCTGAGGCGTGAGGGCTCCGCTGCGTGAGCCAGGAGCTCGAGTGGCCTTGCTAAGGCAGGCGCCACTGCCTTTTGCCCAGTTCCGCAGGGAGAAGCAGTGAAGCTTCCTCAATGAAAATGTTTCTCCTGCACCCATCACCTTTGCGGGATGGATGTGTCCGATCCTTGTTGGAAGAAGTAGAAGGGTGGGCCACTGCCTTGCTAAAACTGCCCCTGACTAGTTCAGTCTGGGTCTGCCAGAACACCCTCCAACCCCCAGTGGAAAACTTCTCCGGCCTTTCCCATGCCAGTTTTCCCAAGTCCAGGAATTTCCAGCACAGTGCATCCCTTCCTGTTGCTATTTATACCATCTGGTAAAGCCAGAAAGGGCTCTGGGCTGGAAATCAGAATGGCCTTTGGTGCTGGTTTAAGGCAGGTGGGGGCTTACGGGAATGAGGGGAGCACTTTCCTCCCTAGAGATACAGACTCATTGTTAGACCCAGACCCTGCCCTCCAGGGGCTTGTGGTCTAAGGAGGGGAAAGGCGAGTAGACGGTGGCCCACGTGTCATTTTAAAGCACACCCCATGTTAACATGTACAGTTGCCATGGCCGGCATACCTTAGAAGGTACTGAGCAGGAACATCACAAAAAAGGAAGGTCAGTCCTCAGGGCACAAAAGATGTTGGGGAAGGCTTCCTGTAGGAGGAGGCCCCAGCCAGAGCTGAGCCTTGGGAGGTGAGCAGTGCTGGCCACAGCCAGGGGACAGGTCTGGGGCAACCCAAGCACAGGGCTAGAAACACGGCAGGAGTTAAGAAGCCAGCAAGGGAGGTTCCAGCTTGCAGAGGGCCTCCTATCTTCTCTTTCGGCTTTATCCTGCAGGCAGTGGAGAACAAAAGGGTTTTCATGGGCTGGGGTTGGGAGAAAATCACAGGCAAAGCGATTTACCACATAGAAGGAAGGGGCTGAGGTGGGAAGAGGAAGTGTCGCATATACTAACTCAAGTGAGGTAGGGTGGTGCGGTGGTCCCAGCAGGAGACATCGAGGACCCTAGCTAAGCCAACAGAACCAGGTGAGAACAGGACGGGGCATAACTGGAAAACATCAAGGACGTAAAATCCACAGGTCTTGGTGTCTGAGTGGGTTTGCTGGGAGACAGTGTACGTGTGAGAGTAAGGGAGGTTCCAGTCACTCAGCGTTGTGTGGTCCCTCGACATTCCCATTTTAGCTTATTTGTGAAATATGAATAACACTTGTCTTACATCCTTGCCTCACAAAGTTGGCATGAGGGCTGGTTTGGTATCATGCTGTGGGTGGGCATGTTCTTTGAGAACAGCAACATAAAGAAAAAGTCATCTGGAAAATCCAGTAGGAAAGAGTGGCGAGAGAGAGGCAGAGAGGACAGGAGTTTTCCAAAGGAACGTATTTTCAGCACAGGCAGAAAAAATTGCATATTTGCTGTAGGAGAAATTAAGGGCAGGAAGCAAGGATGTTAGATGTCTCTTTGACAACAGTGAGGCGCTGTTAGTTCTATGATTAGTCCGTAATTTGGTGCCTATAATAACAAATATAACACATAACATAAATACTGTGATGATGTACGATATACTCTTTATATCATGTGTGACATATTGTGATGTAAATACTAAATAATTCCATATCATTGACAATAATGCATATAAAACACAGGGTTAGATTCCAGGGAAAAACATATACCAGTAAGAGACAATAGGTTTGTTAGGTGACATTAATACTTTGAACCTTACAACTTCAAGTCACTAAAAATGTCCTCTTTTTTATTTGTTGCCATAGGACAGCATGAACTGCTCTTGCCTTAAGTGTATCTAGTTTAGAAGTGTTTTGGTTAAGCCAACACCTTTCACAGGAAACTATTTTCTCTGACATGTAGGTAACCTATTTTTAAAAAAGTGACAGTACCTTTCTTCTCTAGAAGTTGAGTCCCATTAATTTTTCATTAGAAGGAGATCTGAGTTTTAATAATACAGAGCACTTAAGCAAAGAGAATTTCACATTAATGGCATCCATGGGTGCCCCGCCCACTTTGGTCGCTGAGGGTGGGTGGTGACCAGGGTGGGAGGCTGACTTCTGGGAAACGCCTGTGCAACCTGCCGAGCTGTCCTCAAGCACGTGCAGTTCTAAGCACGGGAGACCGAGGAGTGGTGCTGCCCATCTGAGTGGGGGAACGAAGGAAAGGCAGGGTTCTGGAGCGTTCCCTGGGGCTCATTTGGGCGGTTGTGCCAATTTTTCATTCTGTGGCAATGCCCACAAACCTTGGTTTTTTATTTAGGCTTTTGATTTTTCCCCCCCTGTGTGGAACAGAAAGAGTTCTGGAAATGAAGAGTAGAAGAGGGAAGACAGCCCTGTAGTCATCCCAGACGACAGGCAGGGAGGCAGCTGGCACCTCCGTGCTCCAAGTCCAAATACCCCCTCCACCAGCCGAGCGCCAGAGTCGCTCAGCTCAGCTCCATGGAGACAGGGGTTCTCAAAACAAAAGCAAACACTTCTCTCTTCTCAAGTCAGCTTCTAATGGCCCTGGGTTTTTTTCTTTTTTCTTTTTTAAGCCTTAAATGTTACTGTGCTATTAATAGGTAAAATATTCCCTTCTGGATAACTACATGTATTTCTGGCATGATACACTTCCTCTCTCTCCAAATAAAAGTTATCATAGGTATGGTAACAAGAGAAATGAAATTTACTTCCAGAGGAGTTTGTGTTAACATAAAGGGTGTTCTGCCCAGGACGTTTGCTGTTTGGTGATGTCTGTCTCCGGGCTGCCTCTGTCCCCTCCCTTGCCCTTTCTCACTTACCCCCTGGTCCTCTCTCCTCCTCTTTCCTGGGCAAGTGCCTCTCAGTCGGGTCTCTCTGACTTTACTCTCTTCCAGCACCCATCTATCAGAAGACAGACAGTAATTTTCTCAGGAGTCTCATTTTTATAAAGCTGTGCCTCATCTCAGGAAACCATGGCAGGGCCCTGTTTTTCTCTCATAAACTTATTTTTTTTAAGATTTTATTTATTTAGTTTTAGAGAGAGGGGAAGGAAGGGAGAAAGAGAGAGAAACATCAGTGTGTGAGAGATACATCAATTGGTTGCCTCCCACATGCCCTCACATGGCCCACAACCCAGGCATGTGCCCCGACTGGGAATCAAACTGGCGACCTTTCGGTTTGCAGGCCGGCGCTCAGTCCACTGAGCCGCACCAGCCAGGGCTCTGGCATAAATTTGAAACAACTCTGCCCAGCCACACCCTTATCTGTCTATCCTTATAATTATGCTCACCTCTCAAGTTCTTATACTACAAACACCTTTTTTTTTTTTTTTTTTTGGCAATTCCTGATTTACAAGTTACTTCTTCTTTCCCTTCTACTTTCTTAGACACAGAATCTTTTTATTACTTTTGCCTGAAGTCCTCATCCTCCCAATGTTATGTGATCCTTGGTCCTCTTTTCCCTTAAAATGGAACTCCAAAATGACATTCTCTGTGATGGACCCCCGCTTAGTACTGAATAACCCAAATGAAGGCATTGACATGTTCTATTCTGGGTTCTAACAGGGTTGATGTGACAGAGGCTTTTGTTTTTCATGTGTGCTTAATCTCTTCATTTCAGGTGTAAATCTTTTGAGAACAGGGGTAGTCCTTAGTATCCAACTGGCTATTTATCTTGGGTATAGGATCTCTTTAGTATAGAGGTGCTTAAAAATAGACCAGATTTCCTTTTGAAATTTTTACTTGTGGCCTTACCCAAAGCTAGGTGAAAGAACTCTGTAGCCCTGGCTAGTGTGGTTCAGTTGGTTGGAGTGTGGTCCCATAACCACGAAGTTGCAGGTTCAAGTCCCTGTCTGGGTGCATCTTGGAGGCAACCAACTGATGCTTCTCTCTTGCATGGATGTTTCTCTCTCTCCCTTCCTCTCTTACTAAAAACACTGAAAAACTGTCCTTGGGTGAGGATGAGCGAGTGAGAGAGGGAGAGAGAGAGAGAGAGAGAGAGAGAGAACTTCTTAATTATTCTTAAATTTTAGAGTTCCCGCCCTGGGTAGTAGGCACAGCTGTGAATTTGAGCAGTTGCAAGTTCAGTTTATATTAACACCTTTGCTTCATTGTATCATTCAGAATTGTCCTTAATTCCAAATGGCTACTTTGATTTATCACATGGCATATTCTTTTTCTATATTACCTCCCAATTGCTCTCCATAATCTAGGTTTTTAATTATAGTTACTTCTAAAGTACCTGAGGTACTTTCCAATCTTATCTGATATTTTTGATATTGTAGTATACGCCATGATAGCTGAAGAAGTTAATGTTATACTTTGTTTAAATACTTTTTCCTGGATTTCATGCCCTATTCTTTGCATTCCTATCTTTCTATTCTGGTAAGTTTTTCATTCTACTTTTGAAATCTAGTTCTTCCCCAAACATATCCTTCAGGCCAAAAACTTTAATTAAATATGTGCCCTCTAATATATGTTAGGTATATGAAAAGTAGCTTACTTTGACATTCAGCAATTGCTGGTTTTGAAGCTGTTTTGAAGAACAGCTTCAAAGACAGAGTGAAGATAGAAATAAAAAACAAGAATATTTAAAGTCTCTGCCCCTAAGAAAATTATATTCTGGTTTGAAGGATATATATATATATATTTAGAAATTTTATTAGCACTGAGCAATAACACATAAATAATGTTTGTATGCTAAGACTATAAATAAAAAGGAACCACATCAGAGCATCAAGCTACCTTTTCTAGGAATTGGAAAAGTCACTCACTGCCTCCTTGATGCATTTTCTTGTCATTTTCTTTTGTTGTTTTTTCATGATGCTTGTCCTCAAAATACCACTGCTGAGAATTTTTTTTAGTGTGATTATTACTTTGCCTACAGTTGTTTCTTCCAACAATGGAGACAGTGTGATCAAGTTTCCATACGATTTCAAACTGTTGCTCACCTAACTAATGACCAGTTGAAAACTGAGTTTGCACGCGTGGGGACGCAGTGGAAGGGATGGAGAAGAGGCAGCCGCATTCCCCCCTCTCCCCCGCTTCGGCATGTCCCTCTTCCCAAAGAACTTGTAAATCTTGGGAAGGAGCTCACTACACAGCTTTTGAGACAAAATTCAAGCCCAAGCCCTGTAGCAAATGCTGAGTGTTGTTCTGCACTGCAGATAACACTCAAGGTTGTCTGCTCAACAAGTGTTAATTGCACAATTTCTTATATCCAGACATTGAGGCTGGTATCAGAAGGATGTGTAACTGGCCATGTCCTGGCAGGGATGGTGGATAGTTGTGGGTAGTTGTGGGTAGTTAGGAAGGACCAGAGAGGATAGTCCTGGCCCGAAGAGCCAAGGGCCAGTGCAGAGAGGATGGAGCACAACGTGAGCGAGGCGGTGGTGAGAAGACCAACGTGGTGGAATGCAGAATTCTTTTTGAAAAGTAGAAGGAGACTGCAAAACTCTGGAGTGTTGTGGCTCATCTCCAGATGCCTTAAAGTGACGCTCAGTAGATAGAAAGCCATTGTTGGTTCTGGACCAGTGGCCTGACAATGGAGGCGGTGTCTCAGGAAGATGAATCGGGCATTGATGTACCAGAAGACTTGGAGAGGGAGACCCTGGAGATCACTGCTGTGTTTCCAGAGGTCAGAGGGAAACGTCTGCAGCTGTTCGCTGCTGTTGACCTAATCTTAAACCAGTGACAAAAGCCCTTGTGTATGTGTCTTTTAAAATACAAGCTCGTGCGAGTTGGGTTTCTAACCTCTCAGAATCAAAATCCTGACACTTAAACACTTTGGGGGGTTGAGCGGCCTTAGGCTTTGAAAGATACACAGTGATTTAGGAAAACAGAATTGGAGTAGATATAAAATAAAGGTGGGAATGAATCACGTGATTGTTCATGGAGCAATGACTGACTTGTCCATTTCCATGAGTGCAGGGCGAAGTTCTGTGAGACCAGGATGAAGAGGTGTGTTGGGGCCACTTTGGTGGCCTGTCATAAGCCAGTCTCCCAGCCCTAGTATCACAGCTGAGTGTTAGATATTGCTCTTTGCCCTGGCCTTGTTCTTGGGCCTCAACAGAAATAGTACCCAACTGGCATACCCCTTCCCCTGCAAAATCAGATATTCTTTTTGGTGTTTTTGGGGGCTATTTTGGTTTTAGATACAGCTTACCACCTGCTAACAAGATACTAAGTTTATTATACTAAAACTAGATTCGCAAAGTCCCTCCCACCAAACTGCATTTCCTGTTGTGTTCCCTGCAACGGTTTGTGGCAAGGCTATCTTCTCCATCCCCCAGATAAATAACCTGGGGTTATCTTGGATGTCCTTCTCCACTGCTTGCTCTCTGTACTTCTGGTGCTATCGCTGGACCATCTCTCCAATGCAGTCTCCGCTTCTTGCCACCAACTTGTCCCCTCCCCCAATCTGCCTCCAGCCTCCACTCCCCTCCCCCCACCATTCTTGTGCAATGCAGAAGCACATATCTCATCAGGCCCCCCTTACCCCCATGATCTATATGTGGGAAAAGGTGGGCACTTAGTATCCCGTTGTTTCATTCCTTCTGTTTCAAAGTCTTCAATTAATCCTTACTGTGAACCAAATGAAGTCTAAAAGTAGCCCTGTCTCTTTAGGAATCAAACTTCACAACAACCTGATTCAGCTTCTTCCTGCTCCCTGCACTCCAGATAGACCCCGAGTGCGGGACATCCTTGTGCGTGTGCGACCCTTTGGCATTTCCCGTATCTCTCATGCCCTTTCAGGGTCTCCACAAGTCCAGATTGGATGGACCCAGCTTGAACGGCAGCCCTGCCACAGTAAGCTTTGCAGGAGCACAGTGTTTCTTTAGGTACAGAGGTGACGCAGATGGCTGCAGTGTGATCATGGAGGGTCTGGGTTTTTCCACCCAAAGGAACTGTTTTCCTTTTATCATTTTGTAGGACAAATAGAAATACGCTTCTCACTTCTGTTTTCAACTGAGATGTATTTCAGTAGAAATACAGTTATAATACTTGTCTAAGTGAGAAAAGACTTATTGACCCACCCCCACATTCCCCTGATTTTCCTCTCCAAAACCTCCCTGTTTCTGCTCTCTACAATTAGAAGAAATTTCTGAACTCCCAAGGCACCTTATGGCAGATATCCCTTACAACCTGTTTTATGCTTTATCGATATGATAAACAAGAATTCCCAATAAAGGCTAAGTCCCTTGAGAGCACAGCATCTGCCATAATCTACACATACTAGGAACTCAAACATTCAAGGAGAGTAAATCCGCCTATTTTTATGATCTACTCTGTATTTTTATATCTTCTCTGAGGATATTAATAAATGCCTTATAAATGTTTGTCAAAATAATATAGTACATTGAAATTTATAATGAACTCAATCCCCTTTCCCATCCTCCATCTGCCTCCCAGGAGCCTCTTTTAAAATTACACCCAATTTTAGGTGTAGTGGTGACTTTATTAGCTACAAAAGTATATGCATCCTGCTCCTTGTTCTTACCAATTGTAGCCCTTATTTCCCAACTTCCTGTTTTGATGGAACGGAAGAGTCAACTCATATTAACTGCCTGCCTCCCTCTTCCCACTCCCAGTTTTAAATAGGCACATCACTCTGTCTGGTCTCCATTTGCATACATTTATCTCTTTGACAAATACATCAGCCCAGAACTCTTGTTAAATCAATTTGACTCCACACTTTTTAGGATGAGAAACTAGGAACCTCCTTTTGCTCTTGTACTGCTCATATTTTTTCTTTAATAATACCTCCCCTTTTTTTCTGTTTAGAACTCCTGTTCATTTGATACAAAAATGCCTGGCTTAAACATGTCTTATTGTTTCTCCTCACTTTTTCTCCTTCTATATTTCTGTATCTTGATGCTATCTTTCAGCCCTTTGGTTAAATAATAGGTCTGACTGAGAAGGTAGCATTTGAGTTAAAAAGGAGAGGAGGGAGAGCCACGTGGCTGTACAGAGGATGGGGGGCGTCCAGGCAGCGGGAACAGCCGGTGGGAGTGTGAAATGACAGAGGAGATCAGGGAGATCAGGATGGGTGGACGGGCAGGTCATGGAGTGCCTTGTAGGCTGTTAAGGATTTGGACTCAGAGAACTGAGGAGTTGTGGACAGTTTCCTTTTCCACAACACTGTGATGTTTTATGGGTCCTCCCTTCTTTCTCTGAAGATGTTTATTATAAGGTTTAGGAGTTTTTCTTGCATTGAGTTTTCTTCTGTTCTCCGCAGAAATTTTCTAAGAATTTTACTTTCTTACTGGTTTATCTTGATCTTTTCTGTAAGACTTCAGATTTTCTTCAAATATGTGGCATTGCTTTGTTGTCATTTTATATTTAAGAATGAGGGACTAGGGGAAAAAAATGAATGAGGGACTAGGGTAGCCTTGGAGGGACATAGGTAGGGAGTTTGCACTTTGCCTGGAGACTAATTTATTTAAAACAAAAGGATGAGAAGAGATTTACTCTGGGTTCCACCCTCTCTACTAGATACCCTGGTTTTCTGCACCCGAGTTGTTTAATTTTTAATTGACACACTTTTGGATATCTTTCCCACAGGGGCTAAGTACCTGGCTGCCATTTGGGTCTGAGGATGGGGGCTGGGGGCCAGAGTGGGCTGGGGAGTCAAAGATTTCTCACCGAAATACCTTTCATTTAATCCGATGTTTTCATCCACCCCTCCTGTGGCTCCTCACTGAGCTCTGACAAACAGGTCGCCTTTCCCTTCCTCTGGTGCCCGTGTCCCCACCTAGGGCTTCCTCTACTCTGCTGCAAGAACTAAATTGTACTTTACTTTCTACTTTCTATTTTCTAGACATTTGGGGAAATAACCTTTCTGTTGACAGTTTCCCTCCAACGTTGTAGCGGGATAATTACTTATTTTATAAATACTTTTCTAACAGGACTCTGAAAGAAGGGGCGCACCGTTGGGCTCCTGTTCTCCATCTTAAACTGGAAGCCTGTCATGTTTCACCACGGGTTTTGCCAAAATCAAAGAATACTATTTTTGGCATTCCTTCTTTTTCTGCCAGTTTAAGATTATTTACTTAAAAAATCAAGTCCAGAATATTGCTAAGAATCAGTGAGGCAGTTATGATAAGAATTGTTTTCCCTAAATGTTTTCATCAACAGCCTACTTAGAAAATTTGGCAAAATGTACATACAAACAGCTTGATTCACAAGACAGAACACTTTTAAAAATCTTAAATATATGAAAATAGTACACTCAACCTTACTCATCAGAGAAATGTAAATATCAAAACTATAATAGGATTTTTTAAATTTTATTTATTTTTTAGAGAGAGGGTAAGGAAGAGAGAAAGAGAGGGAGAGAAGCATTGATGTGGTAGAGAAACATCCATAGGTTGCCTGGCACACACCAACCCCTCTGGGGACCTGACCTGCTCCCCAGGCATGTGCCCTGACCAGGGATTGAACCAGCACAGCGACTTCTCGGTTCACAGGCCAGCATTCAACCCACTGAGCCACACCAGCTAGGACAGGGTTGTTTTTCTTAACTTTAACACCTTGTTAGTGAGGATTTATAATCACTGCTGTATATTGTAGGCGTGGGTCACAAACCTTGTACTGAGGGCAATTTAGCAGTAACTATAAAACTTTTAAATTATGTACATTTTGACACAGCCCCATTACCAGGAAATTATCCTGTGGATAGGCACACACATAACAAACATACAGGAACATTTGTTGCAGTGCTGTTTATATTTGTAACAAGGCTGAAATCCACCTGCATGCCCATCAGTGAGCAACTGGTGAACTCTATGCAGTCAGTAAGAAGGATGGGGAAGCTGTGGTGATAGGGAAAGAGCACCAAGACACAGTAAATTTTTTTTAAAAACCCCAGTGTGGAATAGCAAACTATTATTTGTGCTTAGAAAAATAGACACACTCATGCTCACAGACTCTCCCCGGAAGGACACACAGGAGCTGGGGTGTACCCCGCAGAATGGGGGGAAGAGGGAGATTTGTTTCTCCATTTCAACCTTTGAACTGTGGACTTGCACTTCTGGTACCTCTTTAGAAATAAATGTGTAAATAGATAAAGAAGTCAAATTTCAAGTTTCTAGACAAATATGTATCAGAATTATAAACGAAAGGCTCTTCTTCCTAACTTGTAAACATGTAGTTTGGGAGATTCTGAGTTCACTCTGCCGTCGGAGAGGCTGAGGGCCCTGGGGAGGTGTAGGTCTCCGTCACAGCCGCTGTACTTTCCACACCCGCTTCTGCTTCCTGGTTTTCCGTGAATGTGACTGATGTCTCTGGACTTTGGCTGCTGCCCAGCCGTCCCCAGAGCCTTCCACTGCCCCTGTAGCCCATCTCCGCTTCCCAAGTGCTGCCACCCTTGCCTGCCAGCCATGGAGCCACGAAGCAGGCAGCGCTGAAAACAAGGCCTGTGCGGCAAGGCCCGGCGAGTCCGCGTGCAGCCCGTTTTCGGTGCAGGGTCTCGGCCTCACTGGACTCACACAGACGGGGCCTGAATCACCACAGTCCGTCAGGAGGCCCTCTGCTGGGATGTTTCCTCTCTCCGAGCCCCTTCTGAACCTCTGTTGGTCCAGACTGGTTTTAGGAGATGGTGATCAGGGATTTTTAAAGAACGATAATGGATGTAAAACTACCCTCCCCCTTGCTATCATAAGGGAGTTTAGTGACATTTTTTATCCCTTAGCGTAGACCAATTTACCTTGAAGGCAGACCCGCACACAGCCACCGTGATTAGAAAGGAAGACAGCTTCCTGAATGGAACGGCGGCGAGGCACTTGCTTTGGTTTACCTGGGATGCAGCTTCATCCTCACTGTGCCCAGTAGCTGCTTGCTGAGGCTTGAAGCCTGAATGCAGCACGTTCTCAGCAGGAGGGACCCGGCCCAGGAGACTGATGTGGCAGGAGAACCATAAACTCAGAGAGACGCCCTCCTGGAGGAATGGTGGTTGACCCCATGTAAGAACTCTGATTCTGAATATTTGTGAAATCCGAGCCAGGTTGTCGTCAGATTAATGAGGTCTGGGGACTGACAAATAGTGGGCAGTTGATAGGGATTGTCTAACCTGTTTTATGTATAGACTGGGTGACAGGGTATGGCAGTGTCTCGGCAAAAGGAGCACTTTCTACCTGGTGATAAACCTGCTGTCCCCTCAGAGATGACATCGGCCCGGCTGCTGTGAGCCTGGCACTCTGTCTCACTGCTCTGAAATTCCTGCTGAAAAGCTTCTAGGGTCGACTTAAAGCATTCAACTGATGCTTAAGTTGGGCTGGAGATGGGAAAAGAAATAACCTGCCATGGCTAGGCGAAGGTCGGTCCTGCGTTTCCAGCATCTGCTGCGGCTTCTGTAGCCACTTGTAATTGCCCCTCACTCATCTCTCTCACCTGCCCAGCCCCGAGGACCCTGCGCCAGCAGGGCCTCTTCCCAGAAACATCTGATGAAAGAGGAGAACAACCAAAGTGTCCTTCAGGAGAGATCTGAATTAAGAAGATACAGTGCTTATATACTATGGAGTACAACTCGGCCATAAGAAAAGATGACAGGCTGCCATTTGTGACAACATAGATGGATCTTGAGAACATTATGCTAAGCGAAATAAGTCCGTCGGGAAAAGCTAAGAACCACATGATTTCACTCATGGGGGATGTAAAACTGAAACTCATGGACACAGATAACAGCATGGTGGTCACCAGAGGGAAGGGGCGGGGGGTACTAAAGTGGAAAGGGGCCAATAAAACGGTGATGGAAGATGACCTGACTCTGGGTGGTGGGCACACAATGCCATGAACAGATCAGGTGTCATAGAATGGTGCCCCTGAAACCTCTGACCCTCTGAACCAATGTCACCCCAATACACTTAATTTAAATTTTTTTAAAATTTACTCCAGAGAAAGAAAGAAAAAAAAGAGGAAAACTGCTTTTTTTGTTGTTGCTTTGTGTTGTTTGTTTTGTTCTGCTTGGTTTTGTTGACTCTTGGTCAGTGTCCCTGAAAGGGCTTGCTTCTCTGTTGTCAGCTTCCCTGACAGTAACGAGCATTCCTTTTCCCCTCCGCCTCCTGCTCACTCAGACACCCAGAGTCTCTGCTGTTTGGCTTCTCCGTAGCTTCAGTCTGCTGCTGACGAGACCTGAGAGGTAGCGTGCTTGCGGAACCATCTCTGCTGTGGTAGGAATTAACTTGCTTGAGTTCCCATAGCATTTTCAAGTTCGAGTCCACAGAAATCTAACATCGAGTCGGTCCATAGATGGATTTCACTTCCTCTTTGAGACGTTACAGAATTAATCCCCAGTCGATCAACACATAAATGACCACTGTGAGCAAACTGCTGAGCTCAGTGCAGTGGGGAGGGGAGGGGACAAAAGTTCCCTGCTTGTAAGAAATTTGGTCTAGCAGTTGGATAAGTAAGCTATTTGCAAGGAACAAAGTTAACAGAACAGGCATGTGTTGGTTGGGGCCTGGTGAGTTATAAACCCAGCAGCAGCAGGGCAGACAGCTGGGTTGGAAGACTGTGGAGTTTGTGCCCCCCTCCCCCCTCCTCCAGGGTCTTCAAGGACAGAACCAGTGCTGGAGGCCAAGTGCAAGTTTAGGCAAAAGTAGGATGGAGACTATGTTGAAAGAAGCTGTTTTAACTTGAGCAGACCTGTATGTTCTGTCATTAAGAGGCACCGCTTGTGGGCGGGTTGATAAAGAGGTGTGCACTGCACCTTCTCAGCACTAAACTGGGGGCCCTGAATCAGGACCTCCACGCGCAGTGAAGCGCTCAGTGCCCTGCGCTGCACAGAAGTGCCTGGCCGGCAAGGGGCAAGGCGAGGCTGAAATCCAGCCGAGCTGTGCTTCCTTATACCTTGGTGCTGGGCTCTTTCTGCCCAGAACAAGAGGTGCCTTATCTCTGCCAGGCTGTGTACTGGGGGGCTACATCCAAACAGAGGGGCACCTCTTTATGAGTGCTTCCTAGTGGGGGCGGCTCTTTCAAAGCACACAAAGGTCCTGTAGAGCAGTGATGGCTCTGCCTCTAAGTCTTAAGCTGCCCCTGCCTAAAGTGCAGTGAAGGGGAGAATGAATGCTGAGATGGGCTATTGACTTTCTGCACACACTCAGCCTCCCTACTTCAGGACGGACCCTCGTGTGGTTTTCTGCCTGATGCTTTGGAAGAACAGGAGTGTCTTGGGGAGTGGGGGGAAAAGGCTTGAAGGCTCCTTAACAGTTCTAAAATTCTTTCAGTCCATAAATTAGACTTGATGCTAAATTTAAATAAAATCCTCTCTTTCAAACCAGAGCAGTACTTTCCTATTAATAGTTCGAGGCTTTCCCAGCACCTTTCGTCACACAATGCAGTTCAGCAGTGGATTGAGCCCTTTTTATGTACATAAGTGGTCTAACTACTTTGAAAAGAACTGAGGAAGAGTTGGGCCTTTGTCCTCAAATACTTACCTGTCAAGGAAAAGAGAAGTGTTAACTCCAAAACGAGGGCATCGGCCATTCGTAGGGATTACTAATGGCTACCTCGTCAGAGATACCTGGTCTTGATTTTGACACCACAGTGGAATTTTCATGGACTATAAAAAGTGGTAATTCAGCACCCACAAAGCTTAAACTAACCAATCACATGTCCTGCCTGCACGTTCATTTGCAGGTAAAGATACCAAAGCAGTGGTAAGTTAGGATTAAAATGAACTAAACTGTCATAGCAATGCCATTGAATGTGTCTTCCCTGATGCTCAGCCACCACAGGGTCCTCACGTTCTCAGGAGTATTACTTGTGAGTTCTTTGCTGTGCAGGCTGACACCAAGAGGGTCTGATCCATGTGTAACACCTGTCTCCTCCCTTCCCGCATCCCTTCCTCTCCTTCCCACACTGGAAATGGTTTCTTCTATTCCTGAGGTTGGGGGGACGCTCCTGTGTCCACCACACTGGTCAACTGCCATCCACAGTGGTTCAGTGTGCAGTCCCTCTTGAAGGACTTCCCTTTCTATTTCCTTTTTACCAAGGTCAGATCTAGTTTTCCAAAAAGCCTGTTGATCAAGATTATAAATCCCCATTGTCCCAGACCGTGTGGTCAGTATGTAAATCAACAAGATCCCTGCCTTACCCTGGAGCTCTTGCACAAAAGAGCTAATACGGGGGATTTTATAGGTGGTTGGGAGGCTGGAGGGATGGATGCATGGGGAGGGAGAGAGGGAGACAGAGAGAGAGAGAGCGCGCGAGCGAGAGAGAGCACACGTGCACACAAAGGCCTATCAGATGGGCGGACATGAGTTTGAATCCCAACTCAATCAGATGCTAGTGTAGTATCTGAGAGCCTCAGATTCCACACCTGTAAAATGGGGTAATAATCCCAGCCAGCCTGGGTGGCTGTGCAGACAGAGGAGAGACTGTAACTTGCCTAAAGAGATGCCAGCTTAAAAGAACAACAACCCTGAGTGGGACCTATAGAACTACAACAAAAGGTGGTATGTGGCACAGGACAAGTGCAAACAAAGGGCAGTGGGGGTTCCCAGCAGGAAGGCTCACACCGGGCTGAAGGCACGTGATTGAGTGTGCTCAGGGGCCCTCCCAGCCTCCAGGTGCTCTGCACTCCAGCTGCCAGGCAAGCAGAGCAGGCCCACAGGAGCAGACCTGGGAGGCAGCAGGTCCCCACAAAGTCAGATGTTTACCTGCTGAAGCCAGCTGAGAGGAATTAGAATGGAGATTCGGAAAGGGTACAGCTGCCCAAGTTGACCTCAGCCCGCTGGTGGGGGACGAAGATCATTCCATTCTCCAGAAAGCGAGGTGACTTCACCGTTTTGTCCGTCCGCCCGCCCCCCTCTGGATGTCTAAGGTGAAGCGTTTTTCTCTCTTCTCCAGCTCAGAGGCAGAGAATGGTATGGAGGAGAAAAAGAAGGCCTGCAGGTCGCCAACAGCCCAGTCTCCCACCCCGTCCAGCGAGGCCGAGTCCCCAGACCAGAAGAGACTCATCTGCCTGCGGTGAGTTCTCACGTTGACTGCATTCCTTTTGCTCTTTTGGGGAGGTGTTGCCGGGAGGAGCTGGTATTTCTAGTGTTACAGTGGTTGTTAAAAAAATGAGTGAGGATTGTCTATAGGCAAATAACACCCCTGAGAAGGTAGTGGGGTGTTTTCCCTTGAAGTCCCAGCACTGGCGCTTGCCTTCCTTGCTTATCTCTTCCTAGAAGCACCGTTTTGTCCTTCCAGTCCCAGCCTCCTGCAGAATGACTGCCCTTTTCTTAAAGCACCGACTTTGCTAACTGATAAAGCTGGGGTGGTCCTCTTTCCAGATTAGATTTATACGGCACCTACAAAGGCTGGCCAGGCTGTTTGTGAGGCCCACCCAGGGTGAAATGTCTGCTTAGCCCCTGGGTATGCACACCTGCTGTCTCACTTTCCTGGCAGCCCCGAAAAAGAGGGGGGGAAACCCCACCTGGGATCCCCAGGCAGGGTGTTCATGGGTGGGGGTGGGGGGCGGCATTTCCTGGGGCAGGTCTGGTTGTGGGGCTGTGGGGGTGGGGGTGGGTAGTTTTGAGATGTGGAGCTGTGGTCCCCATCACTCTCAGAGGCACCAATTGTGTGCTTTCCTTCACATGGATGGAAGAAGTAGGAACTTAAGAATGGCTTTTTCGCCCTTACAAGAGAATGGTTCAACCAGTGGTCAGGTGTGAGTAAGGCAGTCACTGATGTATAGGAGTTGCGGAGTGATCGCTCTCCTTCATGCTGTTAGAATGGGCAGACTGCTACCTTCTGCTACCTTTTGGCCTGTGCTAAAGGATGGCTAAATACCTCCTGCTTTCCCTCCCCTCCCGGCTGCCCAGCCCACACCCCTCTGTCCACATCTATACTTCATGCAGGACCAAGCGTAAGTCTTCCCTCTTCCCCCAGACTTCTCTGTCACTCCCAGTTAACGCTCCATCCTTGCTACACGCCTCGATCTGATCTCTCCCTTTCACCGTGTTTTCTATAGCTGTTTCCTGTCACAGCATCCTGTGTCATTCAGCAGACGAGTCCCTCTGCAATGGCACAAAGCATGTTGTTTCCTGTGTCTTTCACTGCTATTGACTGGCTACAGCATGCACTTGTAAAGTCCTGTTGGTTTTACTCCAACTTCCCCAGGCTTTAGATGAGACTCACACACTCATGCTCAGGACATGCTTGTTAAACTTCATAGGGCATGTGCCCGACGTAGTTGCAGAGATCCCAGCACTTGCTTTAAGGCTCTGCTCTCACTGTCTGGAAATGCTTAATATGTGGTCCTGCTCATAGTCACTTGTGGGAAGTAAGAATAACATGGTTGAGAAGACCCAAAGAAATCAGCACCACGTAAATATGCGCCCCCCCACCACCACCACAGAGACCAGTGCTGTGCAGTAGGGCCCCTTCTGCTGTTCCTCTTGAAGCTACAAGGCTACCGCTGCCCTTGCCCATATTTGCTTTCTGTCCATAGTCCTGCAAAGGGTCTGATCATTGCCTTGGCAATTCCATTAATATTAATTTGAATCAGGAGAGTTGATAAAGCCAAAAGAGTGGACAGTATAAATAATAGGTAATTTGACATTTGAAAAAATCATTTCATTTTCAAGGACAGTACAGATGTTTACTCATATTTTTTAAAGTACTCCCTAGAATTCTAAAGAAATTTCTATCTGCGAATAGGCTCAGGGGCCAGGACCTGAATCCAAATGTACCTTGAAATGCTGAGAGGTGTGTCACCTGCTGTTTGAGCATCACAGATTCAAACTGAGCACAGAAGGGGCCTAGGGCATCACATAGTCTGTCTTTTCACAGCTGAGAAAGCCAGAGCCTGAGGTCTTTCTAACTTTAGTCATTTCTGTCCCTCTGTCACACCCATATACCACTCAGATTGCTTAAGATTCTTAAATCAGCTTTGAAGCAAATTTTTTAACCATACCTCATTCCAAGGAATCATATTGTGAAATCATGGATTTCATATGCCATTTTTCCCAGTAAACACAAAATCTACATAATCATGTCATAAAACTGGTTCATATATAGACCCCTAAAAATCACACATGCCTTCCACTTTGAAATGACTGGGTTGAAGGTATGTGCATATTCCCAAGTCTACTAAAATGGAGACCCTTTACTAGCACCACCTTAGAAGGCAATCCTGGACCCACCTTTTATTCCTAATTTCACTTCGGCTGTTTTCCCACTCTGGGATATTTTGTCTCCTTTCCTTGTACCCAAATGCTGCTCATCCCATGAGGCCCCAGGTGTGAAACCCACACTGTTCTGTTGGTCTCTTTCCTCCTGTTACTCTAATGGTCTGGTACCTCCTCCTACTGCCTGTGATATGTTTTGTTTTGGTGCTAAATCATGTACCGCCTTTCTACTAAGTTTTTTGTCTTTGTTTTTATTTTTTATTGAGGTATAATTGACATATAACATTATATTAGTTTCAGGTGTACCATATGATTCGATACTTGTATACCTTGCAAAATGCTCACCACAGTAAGTCTGGTTAACACCTGTCCCCACACATAGTTACAGATTTTCCATTCATGCAATGAGGACTTAGAGAGATGTTTTTGCTGTGTGCACAGGCTCGTGTGTGTCCCAAAGCATCCAGCACAATGCCCCACTTAATTAACGCTTGTTAAATATTAATAGGTTTCTGAAATAAAAATATTTTTGATTGAGCTATAGTTGCAATTTTGTTTAATAGTTTGCCTCCTATGCTCTTTATAGTGATTAAAATTCTTTTGAGATTGTATCATTATTTTCACGACTAGGTTGTATTTTTCTCTTCCACAAATTACCATCTCTTCAGTGTGAGGTTCCCCGCTGCTGAAGTCGCCCCAGTCCTACAACATTCGCTCTGTAAACCCCCTTAGCGGTAGGAGTGACTGTTGGTGTCCAGAAGAGAAAAGCGAAGTCAGGTTTTCTCATGAGATGACATAATAGTTTAGATGTATTATAATAAAATGAATGAGTAGTGTAAAAAAGTTCATTCTATAGACTCCCTGGATTTTCTTTCCTCAGGACAAAATCCAGTTTTGATGGTGCCTCTTTAGCAAGTGATAAGAGTGACTGTAAAACAGAAAGCAAAAATGACTCTAAGGCGGAAAGGAAAAAGTCTTCGTCTTCCAGCCAGGTAAGCAGGGAATGAGATGTGTGTTGTCTCGGAGGGCGACAGAAGCATAAAGCCAATGGGAAGAAAGAAGCCAAGTGTGCAGCCTTCTGCTGGTCAGGACTAACATAGGCATAGATTTTAGAAACTCTTTTAAAAAAAAAAGCATAGGCTGCAGATGCTTCAGTTGATTTTCCATCACTGACCTTTCAACACACATTGAGTGGGTAGTGAGTTCCACGCTGCGGAATAACTCTGACAGGGCCCACAGGCATCCCGCAGCAGGGACGAGCACCTACTGAGTACTTGGCTATTCACTGGTCAAGACCACAAGAGGTGTGACATCCTTGCGTTAAAATGAAGGAGTCTGAAAAGGCACCTGTGTGAACAGAAGGCCACCCAACGGCACGCAGGAGGAACACCTGTGAGCAGGGTCAGGATTCTCCTCCAGAAATAGTTTCGGATAGGTGTCGAAGCCCAGTTCTGTGCCAGAGTGAGACGTGCTCTCCGGGGCAGCAGTTGGGTTTTCGACACTTCATTTCTGAGCACTTGAGTATGTGTCTCCTAAGAACTATTACAAAACAGCTAAGATGGAGGCGAAGGTAGACATACTTCACCTCCTTGCACAACTATAAGGAGGATCACAGCTAACCTCAAAACAAAAAAACCCCAGAACTGACAGAAAATCAAACTGTGTGGAAGTCCAACCACCAAGGATTTAAAGAAGCCACATTCATACAGATGGATAGGAGGAGCAGAGACGGGAAGCCTGGGTGGAGAGGACATGGTGCGGTGGTGACAAGGTGGCTGATAGAACAGGTGGTCCCACATTCACACGTGGCAGATAAAAACCAGGAGGACCCTTGGGAAGCGAGCAATCCCAGCCTCAGGCCAGACCACAAGCCTGGGATTCCAGCTCCGGGAAATAAAGCCTCATAACTTCTGGCTGTAAAAACCAGTTGGGGTTGGGGTGGCAGAAGAAACTGCTGGTCTCTCAAGAAAGTCTGTTTAAAGGACCCACTCTGGGATTTCAGCACCAGGGCAGCAGCTAGAAGGGCACCAGTCACATACAGGAAGTGGGGGAAGCCAAGCAAACAGCATCGTTCCCTCTCTAACCCCTCCCCCACATATAGTGCCACAAAGTGGTGAAGTAGACTGCTTCATCCCTTACAACATAACAGGTGCGCCAAGACATGGAGTCAAAGCAGCTCTACCTAATACACAGAAACAAACATAGCAAGGCTACCAAACTGAGGAGACAAAAGAAACATGGCCCAAATGAAAGAACAGATCAAAACACCAGAAAGAGAACTAAGTGAAATGGAGATAGCCAACCTATCAGATGCAGAGTTCCAAACACTGGTGATAAAGATACTTAGAAAACTCAGTAAGTACAGCAGACACATAAGGGAAGAAATGAACGCTACACTAAGTAAAATAAAGAAAAATCCACAGGGAACCAACAGTGAAAGATAGGAAGCTGGGGTTCAAATCAACAATTTGGAACATAAGAAAGAAATAAACAGTCAACCAGTACAGAATGAAGAAACAAGCATTCAAAAAAATGAGGAGAGAACAAAAAGACTCTGGAATATCTCCAAAAGTGCCAACATCTGAATCAGAGGGAGGAGAACAGGAAGAGCAAGAAATTGAAAACTTATTAGAAAAAACAATGAAAGAAAACTTCCCTAATTTGGTGAAGGAAATAGACATACAAGTCCAGGAAGCACAGAGTCCCACACAAGTTGGACCCGAACAGGGACACACCAAGACACATCATAACTAAAATGCCAAAGGTTAAAGATAAAGAGAGAATCTTAAAAGCAGCAAGAGAAAAGCAGATAGTTACCTATAAAGGAGTTCCCATAAGACTGTCAGCTGGTTTCTCAAAAGAAACTTTGCAGGCAAGAACTATTCCAAGTCATGAAAAGCAAGGACCTACAACCAAGATTACTCTATCCAACAAAACTTTCATTTAGAATTGAAGGGCAGATAAAGTGCTTCCCACACAAGGTAAAGCTAAAGGAGTTCATCATCACCAAACCCTTATTTAAAGGAATTTATTTTAGAAAAAAGATCAAAACTATGAACAGTAAAATGACAACAAACTCACAACTATCAACAACTGAATCTAAAAAACAAAAACTAAAACTAAGCAAACAACTAGAAAAGGAATAGAATCACAGAAATGGAGATCACATGGACGATTATCAGCAGGGAGGGGGAAAGGGGATAATGGAGGAAAAGGTACAGGGAATAAGAAGCATAATTGGTAGGCAAAAAATAGGGGGATGTTAAGAATAATATAGCTTCTGAATTTCTCTCAAAAAACCTAATTAAATAACTGATCTGTTAAAAAAAACTATTACAATGTACTGTGGACACACCCAAGAAATTTAACTAAATAGTAAATATGAAAAATATATTAATATAAAATCCATTTTCAAATTTCCACAATTATCCCAGCAGTAAATGTCCTTTATAAGGGTTTTTTGTTTTCCCCTCTAAAATCCGACCAGGAGCCAGGTACTGCATTTGTCATGTTGCTTTTTATTTCAACCAGTCCACTACCTTTTTTAAAAAATCCTCACCTAAGGATATGTTTATCGACTCTAGAGAGGGAGGTAGGGAAGGAGGGAAGGGGGGATGGAGGGGGCTGTAGAGAATGGGGGGAGAGAGAGAGAGAAACACTGATTGGTTGCCTCCTGCACCGGGGATCAAACCTGTGACCTTTTGGTCCACAGGATGATGCTCCAGCCCACTGGGTCTCTGGACCGTGGCCCCATCACCTTATTTTTCATCAACCTCTCATTACAACAGCATGTTTGAAGAGTCCATGGTCTGGGATATTTTTAAATCAAGTGTGCAGCCAGTGTTCCCTGTAGCCACTAAAAACAGAATCTTGGTGAAACCCCCATAGAACACCTGGCTTTAATCACGGTGACTCCCTGGATGCAGAATGTGCTCCCAGGAGGCAGCATTAAAATATCCCACTTTATACGAGGTGTTTACCTAGAAAACGGCTCACTCCTGGGGGTCAGGCTGTCATCGGTATGACCTGTCTGAAGCTCTTCTTTTTTTTAAAGTATATTTTATTGATTGTGCGATTACAGTTGTCCCATTTCTTCTTCCCTTTATTCCCCTCTGCCCTGCACTCCCCTCCCTCCAGCATTCCCTCCTGCGTAGTTCATGTCCATGGTTCATTCACATAAGTTCTTTGGCTTCTCCACTTCCTACCCTGTCTGTACATCCCCCCGTCTATTTCGTGCCTACCAACTCTGTGGAGCTCTTCTTTACAGCGATACTAGGGCCAGTTTTGCCATTCAGACCACACCTAGTTTGAACAGGAAAGCACCAAGGGCCTAAATGTAGTATCTCTCTATTTTCCTCACGAGACTGTTTCACCAAAAGCACCTATGGGCAGAGTGGTCCTGTGGAAGGAGGACCCAGCTCCACCTCCGAGTCGCTGTGGGGTTCCAGTTGCTCAGTATCTCTGAGGCACTGTGTCCTGACCCACCCAATGGGGATGTCAGCCCCCAGGTTCTTGTGCGGTGGTTTGTGAAAGCGCCTTGCAAAGCGTAGAATGCCGTCCATACATTGTTGTCTCAGCTGTGGGAATGGATGCCCTGAAAATGAAGTGCCTTTCAGCACTTCAGCCTCTTGGGCCTTCTACCTCCATTGAGAAAAATCCTTCTTATCTTGACAGTCATCTCCCCTGCCATGAAGGAATGCCTCCACAACAAAAACAGTGTTGGTGACCATGTCAGAGAGCAGGTCCTTTAGCTGTGTTATGCCATGGAAGCCTATGGTGTCCCACAGAGGCAAGCACTGTTTTTGCCCTCTGGCACAGAAGAGGAAACTGAGGCTCGGAGCAGTGAAGGTGCTGGGCCACGATCACAAACCAAAGAAGAGGTGTTGGCAAGACTTAAACTGAGGTTGACGTGACCACAAAGTTTTCAACTACTGTCCCCTTCTGAGTGCTCCTTGGTAGAGTGCCCTGGGATCTTCACCTTCCCTGGAGAGGTTCCTTAGAAGTTCTTCTCATTTCTTATTCAGGGCATCTTTATCTAGGCTGGCAGCAGAAGGCTGGCCACCAGCTGCACAGTGACTGTAGGTGTCTGTCCAACCAGCAGGTCACTAGTCTTGTTGGAAAAGGAAACCTTTGTGCCCCTCGCTGTTTGTCCCGGAAGGGTTGTGTTGGAGCCTGTAATGAAGTTCCTGAAGATACATAATACAGGAGGGGAAATGTATTGTGTGATTTAAATGGGAGTTAAAGTGTGTGATGTTTCACAGGAAAACTAAGAGTGGTGATGTCTCTGTTTTCTCACTGTAGTACAAGGCAAATATGCACTTTCACAAGTTGTTTCTTGACGTCCCAACCGAGGAACCACTGAGGCAAAGTAAGTTCTGAGCTATTTGACTTTTTAAGCTACATATTTGAAAAGATGCTCATTGATTTTGTGGGAGGAAGAGGGCATGGTCTAGAGACTGAGTCACCAGGGAGGCTGGTGTCTGAAGCTCAGGCTGCAATAACAATGCCAGCTGCCGCATTCAGCTCTCCCCGAGAACCTTGAGAGACAAGAAAGAACAGGAAACTGAATCTCTCCCCATGGTATGGAATCAGTCCAGGATGATTCCATACTCACTGCTGAAATGCATTGTGTTTGGATTGTCCTGAGATTCGGGATGGAAAGAAACACAGGTCAGGGTGGATGCGTGGGTTGATACCTACATTGCGCAGGGCTCAGTGATCACGTCTGAACGCCTGGCCCAGCATGCCAGTTAAGCACCTGCTCTCCTCGTGGTTCCCCAGGGCTCCACTCCAGCCTCTCCCAGTATACGTGTAAGGGCAGGATGCTGGACTCCAGCCGTGACCTCCAAACAGGAAGGTGTGGGTCCGGCGCTCTTCCCACAATCAGACCATCTATAATATTCCAAAGGGGGTCCTTAGTGACAGTCCCACGGGAGGAGGGCCAGGAGTGCTGACTTTCACACAAGGGTGCCACACCTTCCTACATAAAGGGGGTTTTTGAAACATCATTCCTGAACTCTCGTTTGTAATGATAGACTTGTCTTTCCATTTTGAATTCCATACTAAAGTTTGTAAGGCTTTGAATGAGAAAACATTCTCATTTCCATACTTTTATCCCACTATAGATGGTTGAAAAAGAGGGGATAGAACTTTTGAGTATGTGAGTGTGTTATCTCTGCCCATCCCTGAGTCACAGCATATATACAGAATTCTCATTTTAACTGTAAATTCTAAGTGATGTTATCCCTGTACATGTTTTCTCAGGTTTCACCTGTGCTCTACAGAAAGAGATATTATACCAAGGGAAGCTCTTTGTGTCAGAAAACTGGATCTGTTTTCATTCCAAGGTCTTT
Organism: Macrotus californicus; assembly: GCA_007922815.1. Lineage (NCBI taxonomy): Eukaryota > Metazoa > Chordata > Mammalia > Chiroptera > Phyllostomidae > Macrotus > Macrotus californicus. The sequence continues at coordinate 59,913 of VMDR010001479.1, read as the reverse complement.
GGAAAAGACACTAAGGTTCGTATAATTTTTTAGAAAGAGAGCTAACTCTGTACTTTACCATATTTGCAATATTGTTTTAAGTGTAGCAATATTTGTAAATATCTGTCATTATACCCTGACACAAAGTTTCCTTTACAGTAGCTCCGAACAGTGCAGGGTCCAGCTGCCTCTCGCCCACACCATCTCTCTCCCTCACAGTCCCACCCACACCCTCCTCACCCAGGCGTCCCCAGAGAACGCTCAAAGTCGCTCACACGAAACATGTCCCATAATCAGTCTCAAAGAGGTACATTAAACCTAAAACAATTTTTTTAAGAAATACTTATTTTGTACTGTATATATGCCAGTTAACTGTTGGAGATGTCTTGAAAAACAGCCTCTAAATAAGGTACTTGCTGCAGCTCACTCTGTACCATCAGCAGCACACAAAGAGGAGCAATTGGAGCATTGAAGACCTAGTCTGACAGGGGTGTCTACCCACAATCCCCAGGGGATGCTGACGGACACCTTTCCGTTCTCATTAAATACAGATCTGGGCGGCAGAGGCCATGACACACTGAGCCATTAAGGAGAATAGCCTGAAGGAACTGGCAGTTTTCCCAAGGCACCGCCCTCTGAAGCAAGGACCTTGGGCCTGTGGCATCAGAAGGGAAAGATAATTCCATCCCACTGACATTCTTTCCCTTTGAGCTGTGCTGTCACATTCAGGTCACCAGAATAAGGAGTCAGAGAGACACCTCCTTGGGTTCGCGTGACCTCAGTGAGTTTTCAAGCATTGTGACTTATGATTATGAATAAGCAGCTTTTATATTCATGCAGTAGCTGAATAAAAATTCTTCTCAAGTAGGAGGTATGTTTTATTTAAGGACTCTCCCTAAAGCCACTGGCAGTCTCATAGATAAAGACCGAGTAACAAATAAAACGGAGAGTCTTTATTTTGTTGGTGTTGAGTCAGCAGACTAGCATCCTCAGTGTAGATCAAGCATGTTACTTTTATATTGTTCCTTTACTGTGTGGAGTTGTTTAGACAGACATTTTGACGCACAGTACTAGCTGAATCAGTGTAAGACAAGGCAATATGAAGTAGTACTCCACCATATGTCTAGATTTCTGGATTCTAAGAACTTGTTCCTAGAGTGGGGAAGGGGATTGGGAAGTACTGAGCTCCAGGTCAGTGTGGTAAAGATAATTCTCAGGAATTCAAAGAGACCCAGCACCTTTGACTGAACGTTTGAAGAGACCTTCAGCAGTGTTTGAAGACATCAGTGAGCAAAGAATTAGTCTTTTTTAAGGAATAGGGGGATTCGCAAAGCCAGTATGCGCAGTTTTAAGCTAATAAGAATCTGCCAGTGGTTTCAAAATCCTACTTCTACCTAAGAGAGAACTGAGCCCCAGAAAAGGTAAAAGGAGTGACCCTGATTTTTTAAAGACTTAACACACTGGGATTGCTTTTTCACGTGTTCTAGGAGAAAAGAGATGGAAAATTGGTAGGGTGGAGACTGGGAGCTATGACAGGGACTTGTGCGTTTCCTCCCCGGACAGATGATGCAGCAGACCTTGGTCCGACACACCGTCCGACGTGAACGAAAGGCCACCAGACATTTGCTCTAGGAAGGGAGTTTTCTAAGCACCCTACCAAGGAAAAACATTAATCAAGCATAGTCTTAATTTAATCAGGACCTTTTAGCCCACTGGTATTTTCAGATGCTAGTAAAATTAAACGTGTATTGTATTCCTTCTAGGCTCAAACTAAAAGATTATTTCTACTTTATTTCTCAGATGTTATCTAAATGTCATTTTATACTCATGGAGCAATGGATCGAAAGCTCTTTCTTAAGGGCGCTCCATGCCTTAGATTATGGGGGAGGAATCTAAGTTTTTAGCCCCTCAACACTGTGTGTTGCTGTTCAGAAACAGAATTAGACCCATTTTTATATCGCCGTCTGTGTGAGTAGATCTTAACTCCTTCTTTCCAGACTTATCACATAACCAGAGGGGCAGCAGTGCAATTCTATCTCACAAACCTAAATGCGAACTCAAATGTTCAACATTGAAAGCGTTTTTTCTTCCTTTAAGCTGGTAGTACTAACATAAGGCCCTCCTCTTCCCCACTGACCTTGTTAATTTCTTTCAGAACATAAAAAGCATTTTTACACAATACATGTTCAAGTGAGTGGATGTACCTACAGAGACATTCGGGACATTTCTTTTTCCTGTGGATGTGTGTGACTCTGTTGTCAGGAGTCAAAGTGATGTGATCATATTTTTTTTTTTAATCTAACCTAGTTGAAGGGATGTAACATAAAAGCATCAGGAACATTGACTGTTCTTTGTGGTATCTGATACTTTCTTGCAATGCATTGTACGAAAAAGAATTACATTTGGGATCGGATTTGTTCAGATTCTGTCTTTGTAACTTACTATATTTATGACCTTGAGCAAGTCATATGCCACCGTAAACATCTCTTATCTCTTATCTCTTGGAATATCTGCTTTATAGGAATGTCATAACTAAATGATATTCTCTTCTGGTAAATTGTGATCTTTTATTGCTTGAACCGGAAAAGAACTTAAGAGTTCTTTTATGTCACCACCCATCCTCTTCCCACGAGGCAAATGAGGAAATAAACAACACTTTCAGTGAGGGCTAGGCATTTTCCATATATTTTCTGATGGAACCCAGAGAAAATGCCGGGGAGTACATGAGACTCTCCCCATTTTACAAATCAGGAAACTGAGACCCAGAAAGGATAACTCACAGGGGGGAGTAGGTCATACAGGTAATAACAGAACTGAGCTGAGGCTTCCAGAGTTCTGTCCAGCCCTGGCTCTGTCACACCAGTGCTTTTCAAACTTTTTTCTGCCCACCTGTGCCTAAGATTAGCCCAAAGGGGTGACCACCAGCAGTAACTCCTTTAGAGCCTTGGGCTTATCTTTCGAATGAATGTCAGTAAGATAAAGGTTTCCCAGGAAGCCCTGCAGTGGAACTGCATCCAGATGCATCCAGATGCATCCCCTGGCTATAGCACCAGCTGAAGCAGCTTGGAGACGCACCCCGCCACTCTTCAGGATGGACTTTTCCTGTGGGTCCTGGAGAGCCTGCTGCTGATTTTGACTTCTCTATTACCAGTTTTGTTTTGTTTTGTTTTTCCTTTAACATGAAGATTCGAAGTGTTGTTCCGTGAGGCCTCAGCCAGCGTGCTAACTCAGTGCTTCCGTTTCAGATCTCTATTCCAGCTTTCTCCGTCACCCTGATAAAGAAAACCAAAACTGCCCTTCTGGTGCCAAATGCCCTGATTATAGCGACCGTCACAGACAGGGTGAGTACCTGACCTAACAGAGCAAAACTTGCTCTGTCCTGCTCTGACCTTCCAATGCCTGAGGGGCCTCTTGCCAGGACCAAGACCCTGACCTGGGAGTACCATCATCTCCCACAGGGAATCAGCAGATATGCTCTAAGACTAATTTTTAAAATCCTGCCCTTTAGACATTTGTTTAGTGTTGTTCCCCCTCACCAGTGATCTATTCTAATATAACTGTTGACAGTCTTTCACGTCCGGCTGACTTAACTATACTTGCTCGACCAAGGTGAAAAAATGAAGTTCTTCCCCAGCTTCCCTTTTTCTAACATCTGTTAGGTCAGACTAACCTGATGTTCCGTTTCTATAATATTATTTAAAACCACCACCATCACCACCTTGCTGACAGGGTGAGGGAGGGTGACCCTGAGGAGTCCCTGGGGTGGGGGTGGCCAGCCGCCCCATAACCTCAGCTGGCACCTCTCCAAAGACATCCCAAGTCCATAAAACTCATGCTTGCTGTGCACATGCAGCTTCGGACCCGTTCCTACTCCTCTTTGCTTCCAGGTTACTTTAACTATGCCTCTTCCAGACGGAACTTCCCACGCTGTTGCTGACTGTTGGGATACCACAGACATGGGCAACCAGGAATATTTGCACTGAGAGATGTTTACTTCCGCTTGGGGAGAGAGAGGGAGTGGAATATTTTGGTTACTCATATTTCACTTGAAATTATTTCTTAATATTTTACCTCTTATGTCTATGGAAGCATAAAAGCCTCATTCCATCTCTATCAATACTGGATAGTTGAAGAGGGAGGGAGGGAGAAAGAATGAAAAAGAAAGAAAAGAAAAAAGAAAAGAAAGAAAGGAAAGAAAAGAAAGAGAAGGAAGGAAGGAAGGGAAGGAAGGAAAGAAGAGGCTATTCTGATGAGCTAGGAAATATGTTAACATCTAGTTTTTTAAAAATTTTTAGATATATTAATGGCTGGCAAGCATCAGGTACTTCTAGCCAGGCATATGCTAAATTCTTCCCTTATGTTTTCATTCATTCCATACTACCACCTTCCAAGGGGTAGGTGCTGTTAAGAAAACAAGCTAAGAGGGATTAAGGGAGCAGTTTGCCCCATGTTGCCTATTAGTGTCACAGCCAAAATTTGCAATTGGGTCTGGCTAATGTCAGAACCCATAATGGCAGCTACCTTGGAATACAACACTTGTATTGTATTGTATTGTATTGTATTGTATTGTACTTTCATGGGTGAATGGGCGGGGTCATCACAAACTTTGGAAAGTGAGTCTGGAAAGATTCTGTGGCTCAAAGAGATGGAAAAAGAATGATTTTTAATATTTCTTCAATGTTCTGTTTATGGTAAAATCATTTTTCCTAATGTCACTGGTCTCCAGATTACTTGTCTAGCTCTGATTTTGCTTCTTTCCCATAACTTACTTGTAAGCATCCACGACAAAAATTTCTATATTTGTACAAGGAAGAGTCTGGATGTGGCTTTAAGAAGAACGGGCCTATTAGAGCTCCTGGGAAATTTTCAATGGAAATCTAGGTCAGAGCAGAGAAAGAAAAACCCTCAGGAATTGCTAAAGACCTTTTTAAAAAAGAAAGTAGAGAGACTTCAAAGAGGATCCAGTAAATATCACTAGCCTTTTTGTAATGCCCAGTTCATTTCTTACTTGTGCTTATTTGGGACACCTGTATCAGGACCTGGAGGCTTCATTTTTCGCTGCATTTGCTTATCACTTAAATTGGGTTTGAGGATGTTGTAGCTGTTGTCACAGAATGTATTTCTTTTATTCCAGGAATGGAATAAAAACTGAAAGTGTGGGTGAGCAGAATGAGAATATAGACCAGAGAATGGTCTATATCATTTTAAATGAAAAGATATACACAAATCTTTGAACTCTGAATACTCACTTCTCATCAGACAGTATCTCTCATTAATTATTCTGTTTTGTTTTTCAGTACATATTTGTGTCCTTACTCTCCAGAGATTCAACTTACAAACTACTAAAATCTGTGTGTGGACACTTGGATGTGAGTGCAACATTGTCAAGCCTACGCTGCTATCTGTCTTTTGTGTCTCTTCCAGTTCCGTAGTAAATCTGGTGTTTTCTTTTGCTTCAATGATTTCAGAGCACCAGTGTTGGTAACAGTCCCAGTCCTTCTTCTCTTGAAAACAGCTTCCGGGTAGAGCACCCTTCATCACTGCCCCTGGTGAGTGGCCTGCATAACTATATAAATGCAAAACTAAGAGAGTATGTCCCCCAGTCATACTTCCTGCACCGTGACCAGGGCGCAGGAGGAACTTAGGGCCATAGCATTTGAGGCAAGTTGAGGAAACAGGGCATTTCTGTCCTGAGGAAAAGGAAGACCATAGGAGGTCGTAAACTGTTTTTTCAAGTAACTAATTGAAGCATTGTCCTGCAAAGGAAAAGAAACACCAGAGTGGGCCGTCTTGGGGATTTGGGGACCTGGAGGTGCTCATAAAGTCTTGCCGCGTTTGCTTGTCAGTGTTGTTTTAGAGGGGTTCACCGTCCATGTGGGGTAGGGCATGATGCATCCCACAGATGCCTAAATGTCTCCTGTGTCCCAGGCTCCGTGCTAGAGTATACTGAAAGGACACCAGGAAAAATCTAAACTATTTCATGCCTTCAAAGACTTGACAGCTTAGTGGAGAAGATGAGGAATACCTAGAAATTACTGTAAAAAAAAAAAAGAAAGAAAAGGAAAGAAAGAAAGAAAGAAAGAAAGAAAGAAAGAAAGAAAGAAAGAAAGAAAGAAAGAAAGAAAGCTCTAATGCCCTAGTGAAAGGTAGAGATTCTTTGATTCCTTTAGACTTCGTTGACTGTAGAATAAATCTCCAGTGGGGAGTAACTCCGCCCACATCTCTGTACAAGATGTATGCCTACAATGGTACAGGTTGGCCCAAAGGGTCCTAGCCACATGATTCAAATGATTATTCCCAAGTTCATTATTGTTAAATGTTGAAATACTTTTGGTGAAATGGTATGAGCCTATGGTTTCAACATCTACAAATCTTGGTGTGTGTTTTTTAATTTTATTTATTTATTTTCAGAGGGGGGGAAAGGAGGAAGAAAGAGGAAGAGAAACATCACACGCCCCCAACTGGGGACCTGGCCTGCATCCCAGGCATGTGCTGTGTCAGGAAATAAACCGGTGACCTTTCAGTTCGCAGGCCGGCGCTCAGTCCACTGAGCCACACCAGCCAGGGTTACAAATCTTTTTATTGAAAGGTATTAAAAACTAGTGGGATTGAAAATACATTCACACAAAAACTTCAGTTACTAATAGCCAAAAAGTGGAAAAACCCTATGTCCATCAATTGACGAATGAATAAACAAAATGTAATCTATCCATACAATGGAATATTATTTTCCTAGAAAGGAATGAAGAACCACTGTTACACACCACAGTATGGATGAACCTTGAAAGCATTATGCTAAGTGAGAAAAGCCAGGCACAAAAGGCCACAATATTGTATAATCCTGTTTATATAAAAATATTCCAAATAGGCAAATCCACACAGATGGAAAGCAGGTTAGTGGCTGCCACGGCATGTAGGAGAGGGCAAAACTGGGAGAGGCTGCTAACGGGTGAAGGCTTCTTGGGGGTTAACAGCAGTATTCTGAAATAGGGTGGTGGTGACGGTTGCACAACATTGTGATTATTCTAAAAACAACCGCATCACACACTTAAAATGGCGAGTTTTATCTCAATTAAAAAAAAAAAAAAACATTTTAAAAACCTTTTTGTAAAACCTTTTCAAAATAGTGGAAAGTAGAATTAACACATGCAATTGGGAATCCAACGAGCCTGGTTTCAGACCTGGGTGCCCCGCAGTGAGCTCCGCCGTCAGACAAGCCCTCTCCCTGCCCGCACTCAGCTTCTCCACAGTGAGACTGTGAGATGAAGTGCGGTCCTGCATGGGGCTTTGCGTACTGCCTGACACGTGACAGGCATTCAATAAATAATCATTAAATTGAAGAGACTTCAATTTTTTCCACTTTCTTACCCCATAAAAATCTTGCATGAAATTGAAGCGAAGGTTGAAATGGCAGAAAGACAGCTAGTTGAAGGTGCACGGCTAGTGATTTGCTTACAAGATGAGCCTCTTCTTCACTTGACAGCTAACTGAACGTGGGGAGCTCAGCCCCGCTGCACCCGCACCAGGGTGTGTTAATGGCCATTCTTGTCTCTTTGGTTATGAAGCACTTTGGGGGAATGAGTGGGATACAAAGGAAGACATTCCTGCCTCTTTCCCTGCTCCTCCCTCCTCTGTCACCCATCTGTAATTTTAATGCAATGTCACTCACGCTGTTTTGATTTAGTTAAGAGAAGAAAAACGAAGCTGAAATTTCCCTTTCAGGATCTAATGTGTTAAAGCCATTTTCCCTCACCTGTTTCCAATACCTTTTTTAAAACTATAATCGAAGAATACCTTTCTCTGTGTCTACCTGTTCAAACATACATTTAGATCTTTCTGTCTACTTCTTTCTTTCATATATATCTATTTCGGTCACTTTTCCTCATTACACAGTGCTAATTGAGGCTTCTGCAACTTTACCCTGGAAGCTTTTCCATCATCAGCATTCCAGGTTTCTTTCCTAGACATTTGTTATTTAAGACAAGTCGGCCACTGGTGATAGCATTCTAACTGCCCAGAAGAATCTGTTTAGTAACCAGACTTACTCAGTGATCTGTTGGGAAAATCCAGTAGTATGGAGTAGTCCCTCCTTCTTTTCCATGTCTTACAGATCAGGCGTAAGTAAGAAGACTAGAGGGGTGACAAAGGCCTGCCTTTTTAAGGAGGAGAAATTGGCCCTGGCTGGTGTGGCTCAGAGGACTGGGTGCCAGCCTACGAACCAAAAGGTTGCTGGTTCGATTCCCAGTCAGGGCACATGTCTAGGTTACAAGCCAGGTCCCCAGTGGGGGGCATGTGAGAGACAACCAATTGATATTTCTCTCCCTCTTTCTCCTTCCCTAACCCCTCTCTCTAAAAAACAAATAAATGAAATCTATTTTTTAAAAAAAGGCAGAGTAGAAATTGGCCTCTCTTCATTTCATTATTTCCCTTCAGGATTTCAACGATGAATTCTCAGATCTGGATGGAGTGGTTCAACAAAGACGGCAAGACATGGAAGGGTACAGCAGTTCTGGCTCTCAGACTCCCGAATCCGAGAACTCTAGAGGTCTGGGAAATTTTTGTGCCTTGGCTGAAATCTAATTCTCCACAAACATCTTCGCCCCACCCCTTAAAAACCAAAATACAAAACCAACAACAAGAAGAAACCTTTGTCTTCCTAGTTAATGACTGGAAAGAGAATCTGGGGAAAGGGTAGTTTGAAAGTTCCAGAAAACAGAATTGCTTATGTGGTAAAAAATCCATTTCCATCTAGACATATTTAATAACTGTCTCTTAAATTAACATATTAGGTTGAAAGAGAGAAACATAATAATGTTTTCTTCCCTCTTTTAATAATATTATTAATTGTTATAGCAGAATTGTCCCCATGAGTCAGTGGGATAGGGCCACATTGTCCTTATATCATTTTATTACTTATTTACTTGATCATTGGATCTCAGTCCCAGTCATTCAACCCACTTACAAGAAGATCCATGTATATACTTGCCCATTATGCATGTTAAGAGTTTGATTTGCTTTTGTGGTTGAGACTACAATTTGGATGTTTTGAGGCGAAAACTTACCCAGCCCCATGTTGGCCTGACAGATTTCCATGTGACAGAATCCCAGACAGTCCTGAACGTCTCCAAGGGAGAAGCAAAACCACCCAGGGCAGAGCCCCACATGAACAGAGTGCCTGAAGGAAAAGCCAAGAGTCTCCCTGCACACAGTAAAGAACGGCTTGGTGCGGGTAGAGGGCCATCTGCTTGTACCATTTTTTCTTTTCTTTTTTTTTTTTTTTGCTTGTAACTTTTAAAGGGATTTCATTTTATGACTGCCTTTCATATTCCCTCCCTCCCTTCCTGTTGTAGATCTTTGCATGTTAAAGCACCTATTCATTCAATAAACATTACCAAGTTCTCTGCTTACTATGGGGGATACAAAGGTGAATAGCCTTCATGGAGGCTCCTCCATTGTAATGAATCCTTTGAGACTATGATTCAAAAAGTGCTGTTAAAGTTAAAAGTGTTGAACTATTTCTTGTTTACTAGTTATTCTCATAACTGGTTGCCAATTGTGCTGGTACAAGAACAAGGATGATAGCTACAGGGTTCACCATACACTCCGACATGGTGCTTGACACCGAGAAGGCTCTCAGTGAACGTGGAGTGAGTGAAATGTTTGGAAGGGATTGTAACCACTGGTTAAGGTGACAGCTGGAAGGCTTCAGTTAGTATTTTCTATGACTTTAATTACTTAGGAATAATTACCTCTTTCTGTTTTAATGCATTTTATTTTATTTTTTAATTTTATCTAGCAATTTGAAAGAGAGAGGGGGAGAGAGATGGAGGGACAGGGAGAAAGAGAAACATTGATTTGTTGTTCCATTTATTTATGCATTTATTGGTTGCTTCTTGTATGTGCCCTGACCGGGGGTCGAACCTGCAACCTTGGCATGTCATGTCAAAACCTTAACCAACTGAGCTACCTCGCCAGGGTCTAATTTTCTCTTTCAAGGACCTCTTCCCCCATAGCAATATTGCTGGATGAAGATGTTTTAAAACTGTCATTTCTCACTCTCCACCCAACAGGTCAGTCAGAAACCATTGGAGTCTTACACAACGTACAGTCTCAGAAATACCCAACTCTCCGTCATATTCTTATATTCTATGCAATCGTGTAAGTAAATTAATTTACTAAAAGTGATTTAAGAAAATGATTCAGTTCTTTAAAGGGATAATCTTTTCATGTTGCCAAGAGCCATTGTAAATCTCAGTTGTGTCTAACATGACCCTAATCTTCTCTACAGCAATTTTTGTTTCCTACTTCCACATTTTTTTCCTTAGGCTAAGGTCACATTTTCATGTTCATCCCCTTCTGATTTCAACAGTGAGAAGGGAGCAAGGAAAAGCAAAACGATTGTGCCAAATCCAGCAGAGGACTAAGTTTTGAGTGAATACTGTTCGCTGGGAAATTAAAATGAAGCATCTTTGTCCTTCTTGTTTATTTTCCATCCAACCCATGTTCTCTGGATAGATGCCAAAACAACTTCACAATGTCATCCCCTTTATTGAAACCTTCGGCACTGGCTTTTTTAACTTCCCCCTCAGCTTCCAGTCTGTCATCAGTTGTTGTTCTGAAAATAGCCTGACCCAGTTCTATGCTGCTCCTTACAACCAAGGAAGATGTGCCCAGTTTGGTTTCCAGATAAAGAGAGGAATCTGTGAGTCACCAGGGAACAGGACTGGGCGCTCACCATCTGGGCCCTTCTGCTGAGGGAGATGCACCCAGTGGAAGGAAGTGCACTGGCTTGGTGATCCTCCTTGGGTGTGGCCCTAGTAGAGTTTCTTGTAAGTTGAGAAATGAGCTGAAGGATTTAAAAGCCCCTTCTAGCTCTAAAGTTTTGTGACAAGCATCAGCCTGTTGAAGAAAGATCTTTTTAAAGTCTCTTCAGCCAACTTGTCTTAGAAAATACCTTGCCTCCAATGTTCATTGGCTCCGACTGTGTTATTTTATGAACATCTGGGCCTGGCCATTAACCACTGAGATTTCTCTTTTATCCCTTTCCAGGGTCTGTGCGCTCATCATCTCCACCTTCTACATGAGATACAGAATCAATACGCTGGAGGAGCGGCTGGGATCCCTAACCTCCATTGTGGACAGCCATCATACTGAGTAAGGCATTTCCCTCCCATGCCGTCGTCTGCCTGCTATTCAGATTTGTATGACGTTTGACCTGAGCTTAGCAACCTTCATAGCAAATATTAATTAAGGATACATTTTGTATGAGACATTTTAAGTGTGTATGTGGGAAGAGGTAGGAAGGTCCTAGACATGAATGACCCGATTGTACATGTACTTGAGCTGCTATAGTGTTGCTAATGATAAGGTGAGAAACAAGCTTCATTCTACATTGTCTTGTTCTGTTATCCTAAGACTCGGCTGTGACCCTGGCCCATTTATTGGAATATAAAAGTTTATCTTAGTAAAATGGCAAGGAGTGAAGACTGTCACAGGAAAGAAGCAATTCAAGTTACTCAGCACATTTCTTCGCCTATAACTCTTTGTATTAGCCCATTCGTTTACAAAACTCCTAAAATGTTCCATCACAGTCATTTTGACATGTCTGAACTAAGGAAACCTATGCAGACGTAGAGCCCCTTCCTTTAAACCCATTTCCACACTGCCTAAAAAGTAAAATAAGTTATTCCATGTTAGGAAACATACTTTTAGCACAAGATTTGAAAGTAGAGACATTCCCTTACAGAGTACAGACCATGTGCCAGAGACTCTAGTAGAATGGATGCATACGTGCGCAAATACAGGGTCCTCTCTCTGTCTCTCACCATACCCTGTAAGGTGACCATTATCCCCGTGTTACAGGTGAGGTAACCGAGACTCAGAGAAAGAATTCGCGTAATGTCTTATAGCCTGAAATAGAGTCAGGATTCAATGTAGGCCTGTATGACTACAAAGGCCCCAGTTTTCCCAGTCTGCCTAGGGCTACTTGGTTGTGAGCAACAGCCTAGAACTGGGTCAGGCCCTTTTCAGTGTGCTTCAGAATCATCAGGGGGCTTGTTCAAACAAATGATAGGGCCCATCCCCAAAGTTTCTGATGCAGTGGATCCGAGCTTGGGCCTGAGAATTTGCATTTCTGTCCATTCCCAGCAATGCTGATGGTGCCAGCCTGAGGTCTACTCTTGGACAACTATTATGCTGTGTCACTCGAGGGCCTTTCTTCATGTTCTAACCATGACCTAAAAGTCTTATTCTGTGGGTTAATAGTATTCCGGCTACAGGTTAGTTTTGAGCCATAAATGTGCACTTGACCCAGTAATACAGAAGCCTAAAGAGTGGTTTGGAATAGATTCATACCCTGCCCATTCTTCTCTCCCACCTTGTTCAAAATGTCAATACACTTGGAATTAGCAGTGACTCTAGATTATTGCAGACTATTCTGTTCACCATCATATAAGGGTTTATTTTAGGGAAATGTACACCAGCTGCTGTTACCATTCAATGAACTTGGTGATGGTGAGTGGGAAATTCCACCACAAAGGCAGATGAAATATTTATTCTACTATTTAAATCATCAACTCAAGGAGAAGTACAATCCCAAAAATAATCATTTAAAGGAGCAATCACAAAGGTCATACCCGACGTGAGATCAGGGAACAACCTGTGACAGAAAGTTCTGTTAATAAAGTACTTTCACAGAGCCACCCCAGCATCTTGCTCTGCCCTGGCCAAGTCACCCGGCCACCAGGCCCAGGTCGCTGAATCCACATGCCTGGTCTGATTTGACAGCATACGCGGTACCAGCTTTGTCACTACAGGTACAGCCTATAGATTGTCAGAATTTTACATTGGTAGTCAGTATTCTGGGTCTCAGATCCCTCACCCAGAAACCGAAAGATTTAGATTCAGGTTTTTTGGGGGGGATCTAAGATTTTGAGAGTATGAATCAATGGTAAAAAACTGTTTTAGTACTAGAAAACAACAAAGAAACCCACGGCTGACTACTTTCTTAATGTTTAGATAATCATCAATAATTTACCAGGTACTTATACCTCAAAAATGGATCATAGGTAAAATATGTTAGACCAATCATTACCAATCTAAAACTTTAATGGGGACAAATAAATTACCACCAAGAACTAGAGAGACACTACAGACCATGGTTCCTAACCTTAACACGAAAATCTGATAAACAGCTTTAGATCACATCTCCAGGAAAACATGTGTGCATCTCTGAGTTCCCTACAGTTTCAGCTGTTGCCAGGCCCCAGGCCCCCCCCCCCCGCCCCCAGTAAGAAAGAGCCCGTGCCCTGTAGTCTAATGGTAAGTAGTGAATACGTCTGATAGGCTGTAAGACAAGAGCAAATCACATCTGTATGGCAAGTCTCCAAGAATTACAACAGTCTCACACTGCAACAGAAATTCGATGAAAGACATTTCTAAACGCTCTGAAACTTCTCCCGTAAGGCTCCCTGCTCCCACAAAACCAAAATATGAATGTGACTGAGAAGAGCAATAATTCTGGCAAACTTTTCCTGTAGTGGGGATAGAGAAGATATTGGAGGCTAAGAAAAAGGATTCAAGAAACCAGATGCTTGAGAATAATTGTACGATTTTTGTTTGGAAGCCAGGCACAACACAGCCACTTCAACAAAAATAGCTTAAGGGATTTATTTCCAGTTTTCCCCCACCCCCGCCCCACCTCTCCTCTGGAGCTGTGGATTACTGCAGGGCCTTCTGATGTTAACAAGTTAAATGCTGCTCTCTGCTATTATCACCTAGTTTTCTGTTCAAGTGCCTTTTAAGTGTGTTTATTCCATCCCTTTCTTTGCCTGCCCTGCCCACAGTCATTTTTCTCTTTGTTCTCACAGGCAGGCAGCACCATCTGGCCTGGGGTCACAAGTACAATTAAACGTGGAGGTCCTCTGCCGGCAGCTCACAGCTAACATACTGAAATTAGAAAAGGTGACTGATTCTCGCCTGTGTTGGGGGCAGTCGCGGTCATGCCTGTCACTTGCCTGGTCACACGTTAAAATGCTTCTGGTGCAGCAGGCAGCCGAAAGGACCAAGCCCCACCAGGGTTATGTGGTAAATGTGAAAGACTTATTTCCACCAAGAAATAGGTTTCAGTCTCATTTTCCTTGTTGGTCCATCTTCTTCTTTCGTCCATAGTTAGAAATATTTCTCTGTGTCATAGGGCCCTTGGCAAGTGACCCCTGACACAGGGCCTCAGGGGAGGGGACACAGCAGGGAGTGCCCCAACCAGAAAGTGCCGCCCTACCTCCACCCAGGCTGATCGTTGCCATATCTAAAGTACTGCATTCATTCCCTGTTGTTACCCCGGGAGGGGAGACCGGTGCTGTTGTTCCTCTCTAGGACAGAGGAAGAATCCAAGTTTCTATTAACTTCCTCAAGGAGACACATCTAGAAAGTTGGCAGACCTGGAACTTGAAGCAGGTCTGTGTGACTTCAGGTCTGTGCTTGGAACCCCCTGCTTTACTGCCCCTCAGAATCCAACCATAGCCCCTGCTGAGAAGGCTGCTGAGTAGTTCACCTCTGAAGGCATCGTCCTGTAGGGTGACTTGAGGGCAGACCTGTCCTTATGCTTGTGGCCTTCCTAGATCTTAGTAGGAGAGTGAACCAGAGAAAGGGGGAGGCACGCCGGAAGTGCCCCGAAGTTACTCCTTCAACATGGTTATCTCTCCCCATCCAAACCTTCGCTTTTACCGGATCCTCAAGGACAGGGCTAGCTAGAGTGAAGCGTTCAGTTCGGTGCCCAGTAGCTTTCTGTACTAGTGCAGTCGTGCCTGCTTGGGAAACATGGAATGCAAATGAGTCAAAGTGTTTGTTTTGCTACACTCAATGTTATCTAGCACTTACCCACCAGAGTATTGAGAGCAAAGGTGTTTCCAAACTTCTGTTCTTAAACCAGGGCATGCCAGATAATTCCTACTGAATCGTTGTATCTACGGGCTGACTTGACAACTTTTTCTCTTTTAAATCCAAAATCAACTAGAGAAGGTATGGGGGAGCAGCTAGAATTGTTTGTTTGTTTTTCTAAAATGTTAGTGGCTAGGAATTGAAGATAATTTTTCCTTTTTTTTTTTTTTTCTGTAATGAAATGTTTACCAATGTTTGGCTTCCATACTGACCAAGGAATGGGATGATTTTAATTTTCCATTTTGATCACTCTGGCATACACCGGTCTCTTTGGACCGGAAGCACACAGAATCCTGCTGCCCTTTCCTGCATTTCTTCCCATCCCCCTGCCGGGCCTGGCTAGGACACCACATTCTGTAACAAGGGACAGAAAAACAGGAGCTCCAAGAGAGCCCCGCTGCTCAGCTAAGAGGCCTGTATACCAATGGAAACCTTTGTCCGGGGCAGAAGCCTCACAGTGGATTTAGGGTCAGAATGCATATGTTGATGTTCTACAAAGTTATAAATTACACACATGGCTCAAAGGAATGGAAGCAGAGAAAGTTACCAGGCCACACCCACGTTCTCTTTGACCAGTCTGCCCCTCCAGCCAGAGGCAATCTTGCTACAGGGCAGCACAGCCTGGTGGCAAAACCAGCTCTGTGCCGTGGGAAGGTGCGGGAGGCGGGGCGCCCTGGCTCGGCTAATTTTACTCAGTAGCAGCAATTCCTTTCTACTCTCCTTCAGCGACCCTCGGGCCAGGCCTCTTGATCTGCCCTGCTGTAACTTCCTGATTTCTGTCATGGCGTAGACCCTTTCAGGGAAACCTAAGAATGGTTTGTAACTCCCTCCTTTTTTTCACCTGCCACCGATTGACTCATCAGGTGAGAAGTCCCATCCGATGTGTCTTCAAATGTCTCCTCAAACTCTCTTCCCTTTGGCGCCATCTTTGGGCCCTCTGGCTCCCTGCTGTCAATCTAACAGTGGGAGATCAGAGCTCGGTGTGGTTTTTGTTTGCATTTTCCTGATTTCTGCTGCTCGTGAACATCTTTTTATATCTTCATTGGCCCTGTGGATTTTATTCTGTAAATTGCCTGTTTATCTCCTTTGTTTTATTTGGGTTTTTTTTTTGTTTTTTTTTTTGTCTTTCTAGGTATGTTTGATATATTTTGGATATCAGTCCTAGGTTTCATTTCTTTTTCTACCTTCTCAGTCCTGCTTTTATCTTTGGTCCTGTGGGATTGGTAGGGGAGACATGAAGTAGAAGTGTGGAGGGTGAAGGCAATGCCTTTTATGGGCAAAGAAGGAAATACTTTCTTAGTACCAAAAGTGGCATTTATGGTAGAACAGTACAGAAGAAAGAGCGTAAATTCTGGAGTCAGACCTCGGTTCTTATCCCTACTCTGCCATTTACTATCTGTGTAACTGGTTTTGTCCCAGAGCCCTCTGGCCTCCAGTTTCACGTGTAACACCTGCCTCCGTGGGGCAGTGGCGGTGCGTGGTGATGGTGCACATGCGTGGCATGCCTGGCACAGACAAGTTAGGCCCCTTCCCCTTCACTCGCCCTGCGTCTGCCTACAGGACACCTCAGACTCCCCTTCCAAGGGAATGGAATGCATTCCCCTTCATTTGTTCCTCAGGGTTCCTTATCCCCACACAGTACTGGTTGTGAGAATTCCTTGCTCTGAATTCTTTGAAGTTCATTTACTCAACAAACATTTACTAAACACATTTTTAATGTTCCACACTGTTCTGTAGTCTTGAGATCCAAAGATATGGCATGGTCCCTGTCCCTGTGAAATTCACAGCCTTCTGGTGAATGTGCAATATCTATTAGGAGCGTCAAACATTCCTTTGTGATGTTTGTCTGACTCACACTCTCCAAAGGGCTGTGTAAAGACCAGCTCCCCAGTGTGTCTGAACGTTCTGGGTCACACGTGGTGCCTCCAGTGCTGCTGCTCTTTTTCTTCCATCTGATTTCTCTTGGCCTCCACTGACATTTTCATCTTCGTGCCACTCTTTTCCAGCCTTCTCTCTCTTCTTTTTTAAAGTGGATTGTCCAACAGAGTTCTGTTCCATTAAAAAGTATTTGTTTGCCTGATCCAAATTTAACCCACGTGTATCTTTTTTGAAAAATCTCAAGCTTTACATAGGCCATAGCAAATATGCCCTTAATATACTCCATTCTTTGTAATAACAGAAGCTTCTCTGTTATTATTTCAAGATACAGAACAACTTACAAAAGTTGCTTGAGAATGGCGACTGACCGACCAGATTGCTTGGGCCAACATGATACCTCGCGCTTCCCTTTGAAGAAGGTGCTCCCGGAGGTGTCCTGGTGGAGCGCTCCCTGCTGGCCAGAGGAGCGAGCAGCGCCGCATCCCCAGCCATGTTTGCACTTGGAGGTCTCCAGCTCAGGAAAGAGGGGTGGGGAGAATAATTTTGCTTCCTGTGCAATACAAGTTGACCTTGCCTCTTTGAGGAAGTTTTCAGTGCTGCTGCCTGAAGAAAACATCCATCTCGGGAGGTCTCCGGAAGGACCTGGTGGACACTCTCGTGGATGACCGCGGTTCAGCGGCTGTGGCGACTGTCCGCAAACACACTCCGCAATATGCCTTCTCAGTCCTTCCCACGCCCCCTTACAGCCCGGCCTTCAAACCAAGGGATCTATCATGTGCCAACAGACCTGATGTGGTCCTTTAAAGAATTCGCCATAACTCTCCAAAGGCAATAAAGAGCTCTAATGGACAGACTCACTTCAAAGAAGTAACACCAGCATCTTTCCCTTCTCCTGTTATGTTCTAGTTTAGATCATGTGTGTATCTTCTGAACTGAATATTGGCAAGAATATTCGGCAAAGCAGATAAACCATCCCGTTTATGTTTTGTTTTGCCCCTCTAACTAATACTTAATTGTACTGATTCTCGCCCACCCCAGATCAAGAATCTGTGAGACATGGGACTGAAGCACTAAATAAACTTACTCTGAAACCAAAACTAATCTTTCAACCCAAAGGTATAATGTGATTTGACACAGGATGAAAAACACCGTATTTTTAAGATGATAGGTGGATGATGTTACTTTTGAAAACGCGTGTCTGTATTGAAAGTTGAAGCCCGTTTCAGCATGACGATATCGTGCTTTTTATCTTTTGCTGCCTACAATAAAGAAATAACTGGTGGTTTGCTAGCTTCTATTTACCATATGGGTTGCCTGGTTTTTATTAATAATTATGTAGGTACCATAAGATCTGTAATATAAAAGATATTCTGTTTCTATCTGCAATGCATTTTATAATCATTTCTATGAAATGTATTTTATTTAATCAGATAAGCTAATAAGTGAATTGGTTACATCATTTGTATCTATTAGCCTACCGGACAAGAATTGTGCCTGGTGCACCCTGGCTTTTAATAAATACTCATTGGTTAAAATACCCTGCTAACACTGTGCTTTGTCAGCTTCTAAATTCTTTTAACTAAGTCTGCTTTTTAACTGCTTCTTCCCCTCTGCTTCTCCCCACTCACCCGTACCTCTTATCTCTCGAGTATTCAATGCAGAACTCAAAAAGTATGAGGTCTTTAAATTGAGTTGCAATACTATCAGGAAAAGAAAATGAATTTTGAAATCAGGAAAACCAGTGCTTGGTTCCCAGGTCCACATTTGATGAGCTACGTGACCTTAAGCAAGCTATGTGGCCGTTCTCCCCATTTTATTGCCGAGGCTGAAAGTTCCGACGGGAAGTGTCGCTGTGCGGATTAAATGTGAGAATGTCTCTAAACTACATCTCTGTGTCCGGCCAGCAGCACACTCTCACAACAGACACCATATGCATTGTTTTCCAAAAGTGTTTTCATGTCTGACATTCCAGTTTTATCAAAGTTTTATGTCAACGCTTTATAGTCAAAACCCATGAGGGATTCAAAAGTGGGTCAGCCACCTCTGGGGAGAAATTTGACAACTGTGTGAAGAGCCTTCAAATTTCACTGATTTAGTCATATGCTATCTAGGAATTTATCCTGAAGCAATAAGCAGAGATCTAGTCAAAAATGTATATGCAAAAATATTCTTTGAAACTTTATGACAGCAAAATATTAGAGACTCAAAATAGTCAAATGCAGAACAATTAAATGATGTAGTTATTTAGAAAAGTATTGTCAAAGAGTGGCATGGAAAATAGCATTAAAAGGGCAGGCACAAAACTACATAGTTGGTCCCAATTGTATAAATTTTTACAGGCATGTACATACATGTATATATATGTATGGAAGTACACACACACTGACCTATATTCTCTGAATTTTGCATAATGAACAGTCACTACATTTTTTTAGTGGAAAATCAGGGGGTCTTGGGGGGGATGGTGGTGATCTGAGAGGGACTTAAACACAAGAACCAGAATAGGATGTGCATATGTATAATTCACATTTAACTGCTGGTGTTACTTTTGCCACTTTTATTCAGAACATATCATGTCTCGTGTTTTAATTAGTAAAATGTAATCATTTTTCATAAACCTGAATCATCTGTCAACTCAATTTTATCCTACCCTACCCTTCATAGGGTACTTTATCATTGCCTTTTTTCCTTTTTATTGAATTTATTGGGGTGATACTAGTTACTAGCTTTTTTAATCAGACAGGTTTATTTAAAATATTAAGTGGTTCTCAGGGAGTCAGATCTTGCAGGTGTGCACACCTCCCTTCCCCAACACTACTGGTAGTTTTTAGTGCTTTTTTCCAACAATCATTATAGTTGATTCTTCCGAAGAGAAAGAGCCTCATCATTTCTACATTTAGTTGTCATTGTTGTTATTACTATTACTTTAGGGATGTTGTCTCTTGGTGTATTTTTTATAACTAGCTCCTAAGTCAAAATCTGATGCAAGTAGATCTAGATGGTGATGCCCAGATCATGTGTCTGTATATTCACTACAGAGAAGCATGGGAAATCTGTATGTCAAGAGAAAAGGTATTTCTGATGTGCTAAACAAACCTGAAGGTAAATTAACTGCATGACTAACTTAGCCATTGCCGCCAGTCACCTGCGGACACATAAAAAAGAAGAAGAAGGAGGGGAAAGAAGAAGAGTAGGAGAAAGCAGCAGCAGCAGCAGCAGCAGCAGCAGCAGAAAGCAAGCATCTGGGGTTTTCAGCCTCTGCCATCTAGCTACAAAAGTAGGGATTTCTAACATAGGAAGATGTTTCAGATGCCGAGTGGCCAAAATAATAGCGAACGTCCACCATATACCTTGCCCTTTAAAACTTGAATATCCGCCCCGACCAGTATGGCTCAGTTGGTTAGGCATCATCCTGCAAAGTGAAAGGTTGACAGTTTGATTCCTGGTCAGGGCACATGCCTCGGCTGTGTGATGTTTTCCTTTCACATCGATGTTTCTCTCCTTCTCTTTCTCCCTCCCTTCCCCTCACTCTAAAAATAAATAAAAATATTTCTTCCTCTTTCTTTTAAAAATGAAAACAAAAAGAAATAAAACTTATTACCTTTATAGAATCAGAAAAAATAAACCTTAAAAAGAGATTATTGGTTATAATACTATTCCTATACATTCTGATATTTTAATCTATCATTGTGTACTATTTTGGTAAATAGAAATTACCAGCCTCACCTAAACGGAAAAGCTGTTATTATTGACTTTTCAAGCTTTGTGACTGTAAGACACCTTTCTACATACAAGCTGCAACACTCCGAGGCATTTCCCAGGCGGGCATTTATGCATCTCTTTGAAACCATCCTAGACATTTTTGAGATGCCCTTTCCTTGCCTTCCACAACTCATCCTAATTCATAAATTCACGGAGTCACACCAAAAACCTTCCAATTTAAATATGAATTTTCTCATGCTGGTTTTGATTTCTGTACCCTAATAGCGAAATTCAGGAGATGCTTTCCTTGTTTATCTGTTTGTTTCTGATGACCTACAGGTCATGGGCACTAACATGTAATAGACAGCCCAGGTGATTTTACTCTCAAGCATTTTATTAAAAGTCAAAATTCTAAACATCAGTAATAGTTATGCCATCATTTGGGATCCACTAACCTGATCTTCTCACAAAAGAGCCCAATGATGTAATTAATATTCTTTTCATGTGCAGCTTTTAAGCCCATCCCTGCTGCTAATGACAATACTAACAGTTCTTAACAAAAATTTTTAAATCACATATTAAATAAAGGGTCTTTGATCATTGAATTTCCAGCACTTCTGTGTTTTTTCCTAATGTGAAGCTTTATCCAAGGCAATTTATAGATTCAACGCAACCACAATCAAAATTCCAATGCCCTTTTTCACAGAAATAGACCAAACAATCCTGAAATTTCAGTGGAAGGATAAAAGACCCCAAAGAGCCACATAAAGCAATCTTGAGAAAGGGCAACGATTGACGCACCATTTCCCTGATTTCAAACTGTATTACAAAGCTGTAGAAATCAAAACAGTACAGCACCAGCATAGAAACAAACACATAGCTCAATGGGAAGAGAGAGCCGAGAAACAGAGTAGTGTGTACATGGTAAAGTAGTTTAGGACAGAGGAGCCAAGAACATACAAGGGGGAAAGGACAGTCTCTTCAGTGAACACTGCCGGGAAAATGAACAGCCACATGTAAAGAGTGAAAGGGCACTACTGTCTTACACCAGACACAAAAACCAACTCAAAAGTGGATTAACGTCTTGAATGTAAGACCCGGAACCATAAAACGCATAGAAGAAAACATGGGTGAGAAGCTCCTTGACATCAGTCTTGCGAAGATTTTTAGGGTCTGATTCCAAAAGTAAAGGCAATCAAGCAAAAGTAAATGAGTGGAACGATATCAAACTAAAAAGCTCCTGCACAGCAAAGGAAATTACGAATTAAATAAAAGGCAACCTATTAAATGGGAGAAAATATTTATAAACCACATATTTGATCAGGGGTTAATATCCAAAATACATAAAGAACTCATACAACTCAATAGCAAAAACTAAACAACCTGATTTTTTAAAATGAGCAGAAGTTCTGAATAGACATTTTTCCAAAGAGGACATACAGATGGCCAACAGGTGCATGAAAAGAGGCTCAGCCTCACTAATAATCAGCAAAATTGAAATCAAAACCACATGAGCTGTCACCTCACACCTGTTAGAATGGCTGTTACCAAAAGACAAGAAATGGGTGTTGGCCAGAGTGTGGCGAAAAGGAAACCTGTGTGCACAGTTGGTGGAAAGTATACTAAACTGGGGCAGCCGCCGGGGAAAACAGTTTGACGTTTCCTCAAAAAATTAAAAATGGAACTGCCTTCTGACCCAGCAGTTCCACTTCTGGGTATGCATCTGAAGAAAATGAAAACACTAAATTGAAAAAAATATATGGACCCCACATTAATGGGGAATTGCAGCATGACTTACAACAGCCAAGACATGGAAACAATCTAAGTGTCCGTCAACAGATGACTGGATTTTTAAAAAATGTGTTCACACACACACAAGAATATTATTCAGCCATAAAAAGAAATTAAATCTTGACATTTGCAGCAGCATGGATGGAGCTTGAGGGCATTATGCTACATGCAATACATTAGAGAAAGATAAATACCTTATGAGCTCACTTATATGCAGATTCAGAAAGAAAAAAAGCTCAGATACATAGAACGGATTGGTGGTGGTCAGAGGCAGGGGGTGAGGGAGTGGGTAAAGAGAGTCAAAAGGTACAACTTCCAGGTATAAAATAAATGTCAGGGGAACGTGATGTACAGCACAGTGATCATAGTTAACCCTGCACTGCATATGTGAAAGTCGCTGAGAGAGATCTTAGAAGTTCCCATCAGCAGACAAAGAGAAGTCAGAGCTACGTATGAGGACCCACGTTAGCTGGACCTACTGTGGTGGCCACTGTGTGATATGTGCTCGTGCAGTGCAAATGCCAAATCACTGTGCTGTACTCCTGAAACTGCTGGAATATTGCATGTCAATTACACCTCAATTTCTAAAAGAAAGAACTTCTGTGTTTAGCTAAACTTGCCAAGGTGAAATTCTTTTGTGTTTGCTTTTAATCTCCTAAGTGGCTGTTATATGATTAATTCTGTCTTCTAGTACATGTATTTCCTCAAGGAACATTTTATTTATTTTTTAATTTTATTTATTTATTTTTAGAGATAGAAAAGGAGGGAGAAAGAGAAGGAGAGAAACATCAATGTGTGGTTGCCTCTTGCGCACCCCCTACTGGGGACCTGGCCTGCAACCCAGGCATGTGCCCTGACTGGGAATCGAACCAGCTACCCTTTGGTTCACAGGCTATCGCTCAATCCACTGAACCACACCAGCCAGGGCTTCAAAGAACATTTTAAAAAGCAGCAAAGATATGTTCAACGGTATGATGATCGGACATAAAATCTGAATACAAAATTATATGACAATTTCTAGGTAAAAATATTCACCCACATGGGACAAATCCCTGGAAGGGATTACAAAGTGATGCAAGTGTTTGTTTCGTTAAGGTGATGGAAGTGTGAATTACAAAATGGTTTTTCCTTGATGCTGATATTACTTGACAAAGAAGGTAATTTTTTAATGTGACTAACCCTTTTCTCATTTAAAAAAACTGCAGAGATCTGACTACTGCCACTTCTTATAGTTTCTCTTCTCTTTATGTTTCTAGCCATTTTCTATAGTCTCCCCACCCCGCCCTCTCTCTCTCTCTCTCTCTCTCTCTCTCTCTCACACACACACACATACACACACACACCATCCATCCATCATACAAATAACCACAGTTTACGGTAAAAGAAAAAAATGTGGGACGGGAAGCTGGCCCTTGCTTCCCACAGACAAGACTACTGTCTCAATAGGTCTTGGTGGAAACCATGTAGCCCACTTTCCTTCAGTCTGCCCACGCCCTGACCCATGGGGATCGGTTGGCTGGATGTCCTCCACAGGTCACTGGTTCAGTCCCTGGCAAGGGCACATGCCTGGGTTCCGGGATCAGCCCCAGTCGATGTTTCTGTCTTACATGGATGTTTCCCTTCCCTTCTTTCTTCCTTACTATCTCTCTAAAAATAAATACATAAATAAATAAATCCTTTTTAAAAATTCTGCCCAAAAGTCTGACTTTCACTGTTGTTTCTGAAATCAACCTTGACTCTAAAAAGCCTTCTGATACACAGCAGTGAGGGAGTCGTGCAGAGAAGCACGAATCCCTGACCCCTGTCCTGCCACCACTGCGCCGATCTGGGAGCATGCCGCCTTCTGTCTCGGGAAAGCGACAAGCATTCATTTTCACAAGATTGCTTGTCCTGTCTCTGGTTGTGCCTCATCTATATGTGCATAAATAATTTCAGCCGTATATTCCTTCTTCCCTGCCCGTATGATACTGGGGCGACAGAGTAGCCAATGATCTCTGCACTCAAGCAGTGGAGGCTCTTGCCCTCCCTCATTCTTGGGCCCTGGCCAGGCTGTGGTCCCATTACCCCTTCACTCTATCTCCAGTTAAAGATGATGACTGTGAACTCTGTCCCTCCTTCTCTGCACGTATGTGGGCCACAGCAGGAAGTAACAGAAACCTTGCCCAGGACCACGCTGGGGATTGCTTGCCCCAGGAAGACAGCTACTCTAGTGAGAGTCCAGTTCAAAGGCGGTGCTTCGGCGAGAAAAAGGTTAGCTTTCAGAGGAAACGTTCCTGCAGTTTTGCCTAAATAGCATCTTCCTGCAGCATTCTAATTCATTTCTAATTCTAACACCCTCATAGATGTACAATTTACACATAGTAAGCTACATGTTTCAAGTGTATAGTTTGAGTTTGCCATAAGTATACACTTGTGAAAACATCACTGCAAGCAAGATCATGAAAATATCCATCACTCCCAAAAACAGCGCCCTTGCAACCCCTCTCACTGCGCCCCGCTCCAGCCCCAGGCCACTCAGATCTGCTTTCTGTCTCTGTATACTGGTTTTAATTTTCTACAATTTTATATGAACTGAACCATACATTATGCTTCTTTTGTCTGAATGCTTTCATTCAGAAAAATTATTTTAAGATTTATCTAGTTTTTGCACATCTCAATATTCCATTCCTTTTTATTGCTGAATAGTATTCCATTTTGCACATATACCACAAATTATTTATTCATCAGTCTGTGGACAGACATTTGGGTTATTTCTAGTTTTTATTTATTACAAATAAAGCTGCTATAAACATTCCTGTACAAACCTCTGTAGGACGTACACACTCATTTCTCTTGGGGAAACACCTCAGAATGGAATGGCCAAGTCTCACAGAAGGCACTACATGTTTAACGTGTTGAGAGGCTGCCAAACTGTTTTTCCAAAATGCGCTATTTAACACTCCCGCCAGCAGTATACAAGAGTGACAGCTCCTCCACGTCCTCACCAACACTTGGTATAATCAGCCTTTCAAATGTCCAAGGGAGTTTATAATACAGTTGTGTTGTAGTATCTAATTGTGTTGGGTTGGCCTAAAAAGTTCGGTGTTTTATTTTTCCAGAAGATGGCTCTAGCAGTGCTTAGTTGTCTTTAACTTCATTCAAACAATTATGTTAGATTGTATTGTGACAGCTGTCATATCAGCGTGCACTTAAAAAAACATCATCATTGGTGAATTTTTGTGTAGTCATTTGATACTGAAGATGGAAGAAACTGCACATTTTCAGCATATTATGTTTTATTATTTCAAGAAAGGTAAAAATGCAACTGAAACACAAAGAAAGATCTGTGCAGTGTATGGAGAAGCTGCTGTGACTGATCGAATGTGTCCAAAGTGGTTTGTGAAGTTTTGCGCTGGAGATTTCTTGCTGGACGACGCTCCACGGTCGGGTAGACCAGGTGAAGTTGATAGCGATCAAATCGAGACATTAATTGAGAACAATCAACATTCTACCACGTGGGAGATAGCCGACATAGGAAAAATATCCAAATCTATAAAGTTATTGTTGAAAATGAAAAATGTGTATTTTATTTTATGGAAAAAACCATACGGACTTTTTGGCCAACCCAATAGTTCTCACTGGCTTTTCTCTGGTGACCACTGATGTTGAACATCTTTTTATATGCTGCTTGCCATCATCTGTGTATCTTCTTTGGTGAAGGGTCTGTTCAAATCTTTTGTCCATTTTTTATTGGACTATTTTCTTATTATTGAACTTTGAGAATTCATTATACATTCTGAATAAAAGTCCTTTATCAAATATGTAATTTATAAATAGTTTCCCCAGACTGTGGCTTGCCTTTTCATTGTCTTCATGTCTTTCAAAGACAGGTTCTTTCCTCTCCAGTGCTCTGCTCTGCAGCCTCTAGGTACCTGCCCAGGCTTACTCCCAGCTCCATTTCTGCAGCCCACGTCTGCCTGGACTCCCCTCCCTGCACCCACAGCCTGAAACTCCAGGCAGCCATGGGGGGAGGGGCAGTCGTGGGGCTCACTGCCACTGTTTCCCTTCTCCCAGGTGCTAGCCATTTTTCATTACCTGATCTCCAGTGTCTTGAAAACCACTGTTCATAGATTTGGTCTGGATTTTATGGTTATCAGGTATTAAAATAAAAAACAAATGGAGACCAGCCATGAAAATTCCCTGGGCAGACAAAACCAGTTTAGTCTACAAACAAAGCTTAATTTAGCTTCTATTGCAAGACTGACTCTACCTGGGTCACTGCTTGTTTCTGCCTCTGGAAATGTATAGGCGAAACCTAAACTGGTTCCCAAGGCTGATACAAGGTAACCATTGACCAATTCTCTACCATTTAAAAAGCATTCTCATATTATAGCCAATCACAGCGAAGAGAAAACAGTCACTGCCTTCTCACTATATACGCTGCTTTATAGCAATAAGCCCCTGAGGCTCATTCCATGTTTGGTTTGAGTGCTCCCAGTTGGGAAATTTTTCATGTGTGCACAATAAACTTTTCCTAATTACTACTTCAGCGTTTCATTGTTTTTTTTTCTTCAGCTATTGCTGAACTTCTGTCACAGGTGAGAAATCAAATCTAGTCCCGTTCATCCATCTGGTATAAAGATGAAAGTCCCACACCAGAGAAAATCTGACATCAGGGACTGTGAACCAGACGGAAAGAATTGTTAACTTGGTGACAGCGCTAAGTTCGGAGCCAGCGAACCTCGGTTTGGGGGACAAGAGAGAAGTAGTTGAAACTGTTAAAGCTTGGAAGCTCAGGAGGGGGTCCATGGAGCTGGAACAGAGTTTTGATGCAGGGGCACGCCAGGTGGGGCTAATGCCTCAGAGACAGCACAATGAGGCTGGTCCTGCAAAGGTCTGGAAGATCGAAAATTGGGTTCAGCTGCTGCGACAGGAATAAACTGCCATTGCCAGGGTGAAGAAGTAAGAATAAGGTGACACTTACTGGAACAGGAAACATTCCAGAAGTTCTCAGGAAGCAAACAGGAAGGAGCACTCCCTTCAGCCCTGCCAGGCTCACAGGCTCTGGCTAGTACCTTATATTAGTAGAATCTAACAAGGAGACACTGGCAAAACAAATATGGTTGGAAGAACCTCAACATTAGCACCACAAAGTGGAATCTAGAACAGAAGGCTTGGAGCTAAGAGATCATAGCTTAGGAACTGGCTACTAGCCACTCCATTGGCTGCTTAGCTGCCATACACACCCTTCTAGACATATATGAACACTCAGACAAGAAACACAACTCCATGTTTCCATCTAATGAGACCACAACTGTACTTCATACAAAGGAAGACGTTCTCATCCTTACCTGAAAATGACGAGATACAAAGTCCCAACATTCACTGTGCCCATCTCAGTGAACAGCAACTCCTGAAAGCTGCGTGGAGACCCGGTTGGCACCCACCACAACCTCTCGTACCTTCTCCAGGAATTCCCAGCCTTCCTTGCGGCCAGGGCTTGGCAGGTGTTTTGCACCGGTGATCCAGGAGCGCAAGAACACCAGGGCTGCCTCCAGCTCACAGAGTTCCCCCCGAAGGAGGAGGGGCGTAAGTAAACGCGTGTCTATACTGTGTCTCCTCCAAAGCAGGTCCAAAGCAAACTGCCTAAAATCGACCGGTGGTAAAGCCCCGAGGAAGCAACTGGCTCCCAAAGCGGCTCATAAGAGTGCGCCCTCTACTGGAGGGGTGAAGAAACCTCATCATTACAGGCCTGGTACTGTGGCTCTTAGTGAAATTAAGTCCACCAAACTGATTTCTCAAACTTCTCTTCCAGCGTCTGGTGCAACAAACTGCTCAGGACTTCAAGACAGATCTGTGCTTCCAGAGTGCAGCTATAGACACGTTGCAGGAGGCAAGGGAGGTCTATCTGCTTGGCCTTTTTGAAGGCACCAAACTATGTGCTATCCATGCCAAACGTGTAACAAATATTTCAATGACATCCAGCTAGCAGGCCACGTAGACAGAGAAAGTGCTTAAATCCACTATGAGGGAAAACATTTAATTCTTTAAAAAAAAAAAAATAACTCTCCTTCCTGTTATTGGTAGATCTGAACATTATTTTTACCCCTCCATGGGGTCAAAAGATATCTAAGTATATTATTGTAAGTGGAAAATAGGGGACAGAAATCAAGTTTGGTAGTATTTCCATTTTCATTTGATTATGAATTTTACCACCACCCTGCCCCCACACAGCTGATCCTCCACAGAGAGCAGAGGGTGGTGGTCAGTGGTCAGAGCAGGTCCCCGCAGCTGACTGGCCTGGGTAAATTCCTCCCACTGACCTGCCAACAGCGACCAAGTCTCAACTACAAGAGGAAGGTGTACTCAGCCCACAGAGAGGGCGTACTTGAGTACCGAACTTGGGTGATTGGGAGGCTGTGCCACTGGACCCTACAGGACACCTATTGCATTAGGTTACATTACCAGGACACAGAGTCATAGCAGCTCTACCTAATACATAGAAACAAACCCTGGGAGCCTGCCAAAACAAGTAGACAAAGAAACATGGCCCAAATGAAAAAACAGATCAAAATTCTAGAAAAAGAACTAAACAACATAGAGATAAGCAATCTATCAGATGCAGAGTTCAAAACACTGGTTATAAGGATGCTCAAGGAACTTGGTGAGGACCTCAGCAGCATAAAAAAGACCCAGGCAGAAATGAAGGATATACTAATGGAACTAAAGA
This sequence comes from Macrotus californicus, assembly GCA_007922815.1. NCBI lineage: Eukaryota > Metazoa > Chordata > Mammalia > Chiroptera > Phyllostomidae > Macrotus > Macrotus californicus. The sequence goes on along the minus strand of VMDR010001479.1, from coordinate 30,917 downwards.
ATAATTTACAGGAATTCAACAGTAGAGTGAATGAAGCCAAGAATCAAATCAATGATTTGAAACATAAGGAAGTAAAAAACAATCAACCAGAAAAACAAGAAGAAAGAATCCAAAAAAATGAGAATAATGTAAGCAGCTTATGGAACAACTTCAAGCATACCAACATTCACATCATTGGGTTGCCAAAAAGAGCAAGAAATTAGAAGTCTATTTGAAAAAATAATGAAAGAAAACTTCTCTAATTTGGTAAAGAAAATAGACATGCAAGTCGAGGAAGCACAGAGAGTCCCAAACACGATGGATGCAAAGAGGCCCACTCCAAGGCACATCATGATAAAATGCCAAAGGTTGAAGATACAGAGAGAATAACAAAAGCAGCAAGAGAAAAAAGTTAGTGACCTACAGGGGAGTTCCCGTAAGACTATCAACTGATTTCTCAAAAGAAACTTTGCAAGCTAGAAGGGATTGGCAAGAAATATTGAAAATCATGAAAAGCAGGACCTACAGCCAAGATTGCTTTACCCAGCAAAGCTATCATTTAGAATGGAAGGGCAGATAAAGAGTTTCCCAGACAAGAACACATTAAAGGAACTCATCATCACCAAACATTTATAATATGAAATCTTAAGGGGACTTATTTAAGAAAAAGAAGAAGATCCAAACTATGAACAATAATATGGCAATAAATACATGTCTATCAACAATTGACTCTAAAAAACAAACTGAGCAAACAAGAAGAACAGAGACAGAATCATGGCTATGAAGAGCGTTTTGATGGTTGCCAGATGGGAGGGGGTGTAGGGGAATGAGGGAAGAGGTGAGGGGATTAAGAAGTAGAAATAGGTAGTTATAGAGTACAGCATAGGAAATGGAGTAGCCAAAGTACATATGCATGACTCATGAGCAGGAACAATGGTGTAGGGATTGCCTGAGGGAGTGGGGGGTGCTGGGTAAGGGGGGCAAAATGGGAAAAATTTGGACTACTGTAATACCATAATCAATAAAATATCATTAAAATATATATACATAAATATAGGGACATAAAGCATTACTAAAATCAAAATGTTTCAGTGAACAAGTTTCAGCAGTTCAAATTTATAGCAATATAAATTTACTTGATAAGTTTTTCTGGACAATGCCAACATTTTGATATTTTTTGAACAAGTACATTTTTTCTCATTGATGGCAGCTAAATGGTGTTTGTAGCATTTTTATCATACATACAGTAGATTCTATCTATTCACTACACTTTCCACTGAGTTGTACCGTATGCAAGCACCTGTTTTTAATGTTGTCTATGTTCTGGGCTGTGCCTGTAAGTTTGCTATTAAAATACACTAAACTAGCAAAAAAGAAAAAAAAGGCAGGGAGCGACAAACAGGGCTGAGAAATTGCTTTTCTTCACTGTGCGCATCCCCATACTGAACAGCAGCCCCCAACTCAACGAGTTCTTCCGGGGGGCGGGGGGGGGGCAACATGGCCCTGCGAGGTATCCAGGGGTTTGCACATCCTGCCACCCCCTCAGATTCCCAGGCACTGCCCTATGAGCCCTGGTTGCCCCAGGTGGTCTCTGTGGAGAGAAGGGCCTTCAAGGAGTTGGAGGAGCCCCCGCCATCCAGTCCTGCCCAGCAGGCACTGGATTTCCTCTGTAGATGTGGGAGCATCAAGGAAGCATCCAGTTTCCCTGCTGAAGACCCCTCACTGAGGCTCAGCCCGCCTTCTTCCACCCCTTGTCCAAGGAAGAAGGTGCAGGCCCTAAATTCCCAACACAGGTGAGCCGGCAGTGATGCAGGCAGAATCCCAAAGTGCGGACCGGGAACCTTGGAACCAGAGGGACAGAAGGAAGAAGAAAGAGGAAGAAGAAGGGAAGAGGAAGGAGGCCTGCCCCTGCCTATCTGAGCCAAGCCTCAGAGCTCATCACTGAAGCCCTGCGGCGAGGGCAGGCACCTACCTTTGTGCTGCCAGGCTACCCGGATGGCACACGCTCCCTGCTTCGGGAGTTCCTAGTGAACTATCTGCTGCCCGCCTGCGGGGAGGGTATGGAGGAGGCAGCCGAGTACCTGAAGGGGGCAGATGAAATCTTGAACGTGCTCCTGTCCAAACTCCTGCCCTGAGAGGGTGGGATGCTTCCCCAGGACTCTGTCCCCAGCACTACCAGGCACACACTTCTCTCCCTGGTGTCTGGCCTCATACCTGGTCCTGTAATTCCAGGGACATTTTCTGTAGGTAACTGGACCAAGAATGGGGGAAATCATGAATTCAAAACTCCCTTTTAAAAAATTAATTAAAAGTAAAATAAAATCTGATCACAGTACCATCTAATTATTTGGTTCCCTAATGACTAAATTGTAAAGTTAACCCCAACAAAACTTGAATAAAATATTAAAGGGAAGGAAGAGAGAAAAGAAAATTGTTACTGTATACACACTTATAGTGCACACACCGTCCTAAGCAAGGAAGAAAAATATGGACAGCTGCTAATGTTTTCATTTCTGTAACTAATCACAAAGACATATTTATAACCTCCTGCCACTGCCCATTTTATCTTTTCTTTGCCCTCAGAAAAAACCTCAGCTGGTCACAATTCTGAGGTGAGGTGACCCAAATTTCTATTCCTGAAGCATCTGAATTCTCAGATCCTCTTTTTTTCTTTCTCTCCTGTTCTTTCTTTTATGTCCTTCTCTCTCTCTCTCTCTCTCTCTCTCTCTCTCTCTCTCTCTCTCTCTCGTTGCCTATTGGTCTGAAGGCACTAGTAGACCAAAATGGATATTTGGCAGTCTTAGCTTCCAGTTCATTGGAAACATGGCATGTTAGGAACCCAAACCTCCAACCCAGCAGAGTTCAAAACTGCAGGGATGGGAAGCAAGAATTCCACAAGTGGGTTATTAGTTGTAATAATAACCTTGACCTTTACACCCATGGCTATGGACAACGCACACGTGCATGTGCTTCTTCTGCTTCATTGCATCTACTGCATCCTCTCAGGTAGAACCCCACACTTTCAGGGTACCTCTCCTAACTGGCAGTCTTACGGATTCTTCAACAAGCCACGCCACTGTTCTATTAAGCCAGTAGCTTCTATTAAGCCAATGAATTCCGTGCACACTAGCCCTCTGCCAAAATTCATTTGTTGTGAATAGAACTTCTTGATCAGAAGCAGTATGTTGTGGTGTTTGAAGTCTCCATGACAGTGAATGAGGCAGGAACATTATGAACAAGGAAGGAAGATCAATATCAAGAGCACACATCTATTCCAAAGAAAACATGTCTCTTTCCCCTCACCTGGAAGAGGTCCAATGTAATAGTCTTGCCACCAAGTGGCTCAGCAACGATCTCTGCTACTGCCAGGGTAGGCACTCGGCCAGGCCAGCCTTGGTGAGGGGAAGCCCGTGTGGATGAACCAGAACAAAACGTCAGGACAATTGACATTTATTCTCTATTTAAAGATAAAAACTTCAATGGGTCGTTTTAGATTGAATGCAGAGCAAGGACTCCAGCCCTTATAGCTGCACTTCCAAACAAAGAAGAAAGGGAAATTCAAAAGTGCCAATCTGCCTCCCCATCAGCATTGGACTTGTTAAAATGCTATTTATTTAGCGAACGTTCAGTGAGGGAGCCAGTCAGCTACTGGGGAGGGGTGAAAAGATTTCTAGGTTGCTTGGCATTAAATCGTTCTGCCAACTATTTCAGGAGAGAGCAGTGGTACGTGAACAATCTGTATTTCCTCCACTGCACTCCCTCATTCTTTTAAGGCTGTAGCAAATTTCCATTCCAAAGGTAAAGTCACCCATGGGAAATGAAGCCATTTCTTGCTAAACTAAGAAAGAAGAACAGTCACATGGTAGTTCGAGGGCCCTGACACAGTCGATCTGTGTAATGTTGTGTGGAGAGTGTGATGTGCTATTGGCTTTACGGACGAGCACATCGTGACTCAATTCGTTTGCCAGGCCATTGTTCCAGAAAGGCAGTTCACTGACAGAAGAAAAGTGAAGGCAGAGAACTGATTGCACCATCAAAGCCAAGTGGCTGCCGAACTGAATAAAATGCTACGTAAATCCTGAAGTCACCCTGGAGTAAAGAAAATTAAATAACAAGGAGAAAGAGGGATTAACTTGCAATAAAACACAAGGTGATTTCTACCTGCGTTGCCCTATCCAACTCACCCAGTGGGCTAAAGCCCGGTCAATTGGTCTCTATCTGGGCTGAGATGTCTCTCCCTGAGCAGAACCCTACTGACAATGTTGGTAAAGAAGTGAATGAGCTTTGGGTCAGCATACACACCCTTTAGCTGTCATTGCTTTTTAACTCTTGGGGGAAACTTCAGAGAGATTTCCGAGTGTATTTTACATCCTTCTGAATGATCAGTGAGCAGCGCGTGATTTTGATGGTCTCCTCTAACACTATTTTCTCTAACGCTGCATCGTGAAATTCAGCTTAAGGCAGGCCTATCTTGCAGGCTCGTGATAGTATTGATCCGACTGCCCAAATGGATTTTTGAATGAAGTTTTATGAGAAAATAACACTATAAATAGAGACTTTGAGGGGCTTGAGCCCACTCAAGCCTCCTGACTTTTCTCCTTGTGCTTTCAAGGTCGGGAATAATGATTCATTTCAAAGAGCAATTGGTTCATGTCTCCTTTTGAGGGGCAGAGTATTAAACTGGGTGGGAACCCACACTTTATATCAAGTTATATTCTCTAGAAGAAGGATCATGGAAATGTACTCTCCCCTGACCTAGCCAGAGAATAAAAGAGTGTGACAGGGTCCAGTCAGAACTAGATTCTTCCATTTTTACACAGAGCCTAAATGAGGGTTAAAAGTTTGCTAAATGTTGTCTGGGGAAGTGGTGATGAATGTGATTTCAGGGCACCTGTCTAGCCCTTGAAGGTATAAAGTGGCATAAAACTATAAAATGGTGATGGCCCTAAGAGCTGCATTTTCTCTGAAATGAATAACCGTAACAGCGTGAGCAGATCTGTGCAAAAGGCCTCCAAGTAAACACACCCACATGACCACGCCTGCCTTCTGAGGCAGATGCACAGAACCGGAACGTGGTCTTCCTGGAAAAATAGGAGGTGTGTCTATTTCTAAATCAATATTTTTATAGTCTTTTGTTCGGGTACCGTCAAGCTTTTTACATGTGAAGACTTCCTGATATTTGGGTAAATATTAGGAAATCAACCCATGATGTTTATAAAGGACAAAATATGTCACTCCTATCCTCTGCTGCCAGCTTCACAAACATTACCTGAGAAGTGAGGTGAAATCATTTTCTGGAGACCAGGCAGCCAGGACCGACCCAAGGGGACTTGCTGTAGGCGATCCTGCTCACCGGGAGGATGCTTTTATTCACATACACCTACACTAACCAGCCCTGGTGTTGGGAAATGAAGAAGCACAGGATCAGCTTTTCCTCGCATGAATTTGGTTTCCATGGAGGACTCAGGATCCCATAAACACTTTTGTTTCGTGTTTCCCAAAGGTATTTCTTTACGTGGGGGTCCTTGGTACCAGTGATGGCGACAGCACCAAACAGCACAAAACTAGACACTGCGATTCCTTGCTGACACCCAAACTGAATTGGCTAGGACGGGACTACTGCTCCAGGTTGGGACATGGGAAGCTTTAGCTGCTCCCCAAGTATTTAAGTTTCACCTCCCTTTCAAGTTGTCACAGGCACACTGCTCCCCTACTGACTCTGGCCCTGGAGAAGGCACAGGCCTGCCACAGCCAGATGGTTATCAGCTGCCCCTCTTCCTGAATCTGACGATTCTGAGACCATGGGCCCCATCCGAGGAGGAATTCCTTGCCTGGGCCCCGTCGGCCAGCAACCCTGGCTTCCGCAGCGATTAACTGGCAGCGGGGGTAAAGGCATTGGCCCTCCCACCAAAATAGCGTGCTCCAAGTAAATCCTACGATGGTAGATGTTTACTGAAACAGATTCTGAAACCTCCACTGGATCTCCTGAATTACAATTCCTGGTGGTGGGTTTGGGAGCCTAGAGTGACTCACAACAGAGTAAAATGGTTAAATCCAAATTAGCCCTGGCTGTAAATCACGAGGTCCTTTAGAAATGGGAAGGAACATTCATTGGAAGCAAAACCCGAGGCCATGTGTTATGAGAAACAGGAAGAAGCAAATGTCACATTCAGCTCAGGTCAGGCCCTGTCTCCTGTAGGACGTCCCAGATTTCTTCTTGGCCCTGAGGACATGTCTAGGACTGGTCCTCGTGGTTTGCAAAATGCACTGGTTACGCCGATTCCAGGTTGATTAATGGCAGGAGTAGGTCTAAACCATCATGAACATGAGTGTGAATAACAGCGTTCACTGAGGGATGCCCGAGCACATCTCCAACCAGACCTGAACTCAGCAGCGCAGGTCTAGAGTGGACCATGAACCTGAGAGCCTCTCTGGAGATAAGCAACGTCTGTGGTCCCCAACCACGGGTAGGGTCCTTGACACCACATTGTCAGCTCCTAGCTCAGGGAGGCTCTCGTGTCTGGATGACGAATCAGGTCAATTTGTTCTCCTCTGCAGACCTGTTGTTCTTTTGCACCTAGGCGAAGTTGAAATAGACTACGTGCACATCAAAGAGAGTAAGTTTCTTAGCAGAACTTAAGTTTAAGAATCTTAAGATCCTTCTGTTCTGGCTCAGAAACGAAAATGCACGGAAGCAGGCAGTCAGCCTCACAGCAGGGAGAGGGGGCCTCAGAAAAATACGGCTCAAACTTTTCTGAACACACCGCATCTCAGGGGACAAAGTCCCTCACAGCCTACCCACCACTCCAACTTTCCCATAAGGAAAAAGAGTCTGAATAATAAAGACTTAAGGAAGAGGAACAAATTGATCAAAATGATAATAATGGAGCAAATTACACAAGCACCAAACAACTACCAAAGGAAAACTGTAATAATCACTTTATAAATACATTCTTTAATACAAAACTATCCACACCTCTAGGTCACGGCCAACTTAAGTGGTGATTGCCCATCAGGGTAATGGTATTATTTATCACCCATACCACGACACCTCTGAGAGTAAAAGGCAGTTCCATTCATACTGGGTTGGCCAAAAAGTTCATTTGGCTTTTTCTGTAAGCTAGCTCTACTACTGCTTATTTGTCTTTAACTTCATTCAAAACGATTTTGTTGGATTGTATTGTGACAGCTGTCATATCAGCATGCATTTAAAAATAATAATAAAAATTGGTGACTTTTTGTGTAGCCATTTTAATATTGAAGATGGAAGAAAATAAGTGATATTTTTGGCATATTGTGTGTATTATTTCAAGAAAGGTAAAAATGCAACAGAAGTGCAAAAAAGATTTGTGCAGTGTATGGAGAAGGTGCTGTGACTGATGAAAAGCATCAAAAGTGGTTTGCAAAGCTCCATGCTGGAGATTTCTCTCTGGATGATGATGTTCCATAGTTGGGTAGACCAGTTGAAGTTGATAGCGATCAAATAGAGACATTAATTGAGAACAATCAACATTCTACCACTTGGGAGATAGCTGACATAGTCAAAATATCCATATCAATAAAGTTATTGATAAAAATAAAAAATGTACCTTTTATTTTACAGAAAAAAAACACATGAACTTTTCGGACAACCCAGTAATTTCAGCAGGACAGCAGGCATCAGCTGGAACTATCCCAGGAGACCAGGACTGACAGCCACCCAAGTGACACTCACAAACAACATGTCCGCCAAGAAAAGTATAGGCAATCCAAGCATCTGGATGTGCGCATGCTCATTAAAGACTTCGCACCATTATCAGTGGTCAGATGCTGAAAGCGAGGCCTCAGAATTCTCCAGCAGCAGGCTGATAGTGACCGAACACTCGTGACGGTTTGAGCCTTCTTGCACCTCAGAGATTTGGGTCAACCTAACCTCAGTCCACGAGGGGCCGTGTCTGCAGTGCCTCGCCTCTCCTGTCACTCAGTTCCAAATACTTCTGAATTTGGGGTTCTTTTTAAATTTATGAGCTCTTTTTAAATCTAAGAGTTCTTTAGTGATGTTATTTGGTTTCCAACACATGAACTGTTTAAGTTTTTCTTCTGTTATTGATTTCTAATATTATTGACAATTATGATCAGATAACAATCTGGATGGTGTTGTTCCTTTTGGGATTTATTTACAGGCATCCTCTATGGCCTAGAGCTCCGTATGAGAATTTTCCAGAGAAACAGAACCAATAAGATACATAGATCTATAAGGGAGATTTATTACAGGAATCGGCTTACACGCCATGGAGGTTAAATCCCGCAATAGCCATCAACAAAGCTGGAGAACCAGAAAAGCCAGTGGTGTGATGCAGTCCAGTACGAAGGCCGAGAACCAGGAGCCCCAAGGGCAGTAGGAGATGGATGTCACAGCTCCAAAAGAGAGAGCAAATGCGCCCTCCCTCTGCTCTTTCTGTTCTGTTTGGTCCCAACAGATGGGATTCCCATCACACAAGGGAGGGGGATCTTTACTCAGAATATTGATTCAAAAGCTAATCTCTTCCCCAGACCCCTCAGAGGCATGCCTAGGAGCGCTGACAGGGATCTCGGCATCCCTTAGTCCAGTCATCCCCCTGACGCAAAATTAACCAACACATGCATGGTATTTTAATATTTAGTTTTTGCTCAGAAAGAATGTATTTTTCTGATAGGTTTTTCCTTCCTCGTGGCACCTGTGTTGCCATGTGGGTACCTGCGTCTGTGGGTGCTGGTACCCGGACCCAGCATCTCCGCCAGCGTCCTCAAAGGACCCAGTACAGGTTCCTGAGGTGTAAAGACTCCGGCAGTCTGAGGCGCCCCAACTGCCCAGCTTCGTGCCACCACACTGCTCTCCCACCTCCTTGCCCGGTCTCTCAGAGCCTGCCCGTCGCCAAGGCCCATGCTGACACCAAGAGACTGTCCCTGAGCTTACACCACAGGCAGCAGCTGCTCCCACCAGCCAGTCAACCAACAAGCCTAACTCTGTCCCCAGGGACTTTCTTCATCTTTTGCCTTCACCAAGATGAAACCCTCCCTACAAGGGATTTGCTTACCAGCTTCGAAGGGAATATTGTCTTCATAGATTGTATCAGGTAGTAGTAACTCTAAATATCTAAAAACCTCTAACTCTAAATGTCACATTTACTAGGTACCTCGAGAACTTAGTACTCAAACACACTAATAATATGATATCCCAAAATATGCCGTTTTAGCATGAGAATTATTTTGAGTTGAAGGCATTTGAGTCCCTGAAATCCCTCTCTACCTAAAATTGAACCCTCCCCAAAGCTCAAGGGTCTCACCCTCCACCCTGAGAAGACCTCTGAGCCAATCACACGCCAGCAAACACTGTCAGCAGCCTAGCACATCTCCATCTAGTCTCCCGCAGGGTAACAGTGTATTTCCTCCCTCCCTTCTCCCATGGCTTTAGGTACACAATGCTCCAAACATAACTGCTTCTTTGGGGTTTTTACCTCTTTCCTGCGAAGTCCCTCACACAGGTAAAATTATAAACATCATACAGTCTGTATAGCTTTTCTCCCGTTAGCCTGCCTTCTGTCAATTTAATTCACAGGCCTCAGTTACCGAACCTAATAAGGTAAAGGAAAAGTTTCTCTGCTATGATGTCAAATAAAGCCCCTGGTGATTTGTGCCATTCGTCCATGAGAACACCCAGAAGAATTTTGCGTTTTTAGATCAGACTCAGCGCAGGGGAAGGACATTGATACTCCCAGGCATCCGGGAGAAGAGCGCTCTGCTGGAGATGGTCAGTCAGTGAGTGAGTTAGTGAGCTCAAAGGCAGGGTCACCACATGTTGAAAGCATAGATTCTGGAGCCCAGATCTCTAGATTCAGGTTTTTCTTCTGAGACTTACTAGTGGTGAGGTTTGGCAAAGTCCCCTGTCTTTGTAAGCATCGGTCACACCACTTGCCATGGAGATAATGACTCACAAGCCTGCTGGCCATGCAGCAAAGCAGTGATGTGTCCCCAGGGGCCTGGTGCGGCTGCAGTTGAAGGTGTCGTGGGCAGAGAGCCCGAGCCTCACCTACCAGAAATGTGGTACGCATACTTCCCCTTTATGTTTTTTTTTTAAACTTGGTTAAAGATCGCTTGTGCTGAAGATGAGTGCCTCATAACAGAACACAATGAACATATCTGTGCTTTCTCCTTGGGAGTGACAAATTGTATAAACAGTGTCTGCCTCATACAAATCATAACAGGAATTTGTTACAAAGCCCTTTTTAATACAATCTGCCTTCAAGTCACAAAAAAAATCTGGTTAAAAAAATAACTCAAGCCCATATTGGTATTAACATTTACAGATGAGGAAGCTAAATTCCGAGAAGCTAAGTCTCATACACACTCAAGGGACTTGACTGCGGACAAAGCGTGTGAACCCAGGTGTTCTGATTCAAAAATCCCATCTTCGTCCTCCCACACACTCTATGCCTCATGAGTTTGTCCTAAATCCAGGGCGCAAGGCTTTGAAAACACCTCATAGCTAGTGAGAGAGAAAAAGAACTCACTCTAAAAGACTCTTAATATCCTGCCACACTCAAAATTATTGTAGACTTACATGTTAAAGCACACCTCATAAACCATCAAACATACCACAAATGAGCTATTATGTGGACGAGACTAATACAGCCATTCTTTAAATAACTAACTCAATTTGCAATTTCTGTTAAATATGACAGTAGTCGCTCAAGAATTTACATTTGGCCTTCTGTCATGTAAATTTTCTTCTGAAACTTTGAAATAGTTTGATTTTAATCTTGTTGGGACAACTCACTTTCGCTTAAAGGCAAAGTGTTGGGTTCAGTAGCCTTTCAAAACCCTGGTGTTATGATCCTATGACTTCAGTGAGACCTGAAGTTTAAGTCCAATCGTAAATCAGTATTTGTGATTACAGTTTTGCCACGGGTAATTTGCATCAGTATGGGGAAGTTTAATGCACATATAAGGCTTTATTAAGGGGGGAAGAAAATCATTACAAAGTTATCTTCAGTAAGAGTTCATTTATGTGCACATAGTATTTTGAAATTAGTTTTCTGGATTTTAGGGAAATATAAATCAACTAATGTATTACTGCTCTTGAATATCTCATATGACTCTGGTCCTAGCACATACGATTTAAAACGTCCAGATTCCACTCCAAGAATTCAAGTCATTGTGTTTTGAGATTAAAAATTCTCTACTTGTCCCAGATAACAATGAAATCTCTCATTTGCTCCTTCAGTTCCCACTCCTGCATTATTCATTTACGTCACCCGGGTTATCCAGACTTCAAGCCTCTGGAATTCATAAGCAACCAGACCACCTCAGAGCCTGAGCACTCAAAAGAAAAGAAAGCCAAGTAAACCGAACAATGGAAAAGAGAAACAGCCCGGGGATAACTGGAAATGCAACATTGGGGGTCTGCCAGGAGTGCAAGGGCATTCTAGTGCCACGATGACTGGGCCAGCCCCGTGGGCAAACACCAGGATACAACAGGACGGTAGCAGGTGTCCGAGGACAAGGCAGGTGAGGAGAAATGGCTGCCGGTGGAGAGGACCTACTCACTCCGGAGCAGAGGAGAGAGCAGAGCTGCTCTGCTGAGGGAGTCACCCCCTCTGAGTGGGTCACTCACCCTCGACCAACCCTGCAGGTGCCAGCGCCAGACTGCTCTGTGTGGGAGAGGTGCCCTGCACCTGGGGCATGGCCTGGATGCCAACCTGTCCCCACTGTTGTCTGGGGGGAAAGGCGGGGAGACCCAAGGGGCCCCTTCAGTCCTGGCACACCCTTTGACTTTGACAGTAACTACCACTTAATGAGCTAAGTTCCAATCCAGCTCTAATTACAACTTTTACTCATTCAGTTCTACCTCTGAGGTAGGTATGATTATGAACACCCTGTGTTAGTAAAGGTCCCCCAAAAATCAGATACCAAGATGGCATTCAAGTTGCCCAGATGTTTTTGCCAGATAAAATGAGTCTATTAAAAGTTAAAATATACTTATGATTTTAAAAATTATTTGTTTATCTGGGATTCAGATTTACCTGGACACCTTATTATTTGTTTATTTGTTGCTTAATCTGACAACCCTATATTAGGGGAAGTGCCAACGTGAGGGAAAAGAGGGAGGGAGCTGGAAGAGGCTGGGAGAGCCCTCAGATGGTGATGCAAGTCTAAGCCCAGCCAGGAGATGGAGGGATGGCTGGCTGAAAACATCACAAAGAGAAGGTTAGGCAAAGCCATCAAGGCCTCATCCAGCCAAAGTGGCCATTTGTAAAACTTCAAACTAAATGGTAATATGGTATGACTCAGGATAATCAGTATGTTGCAAGCTGGGGGTTCAGGAGCAGGCCTACTGGTTTGGACTCTGCCGTGAGCCCAGGCTTTGTCCAAGCCAGTGGGACTTCCCAACGGCCCACCCTGACAGAACCCCCTGCTTTGTGATCCTTACTAGTTCAGGGTCCACTGATACTCGGGAGGGGGGGGGTGAAATTTCTTATGTTAATGTCCTATAGCTCCAATTAGACTGGTAAAGTTCTCAATTTCATTTGAGATTGTCTGAGCTTAATGGGAATTCCTATTTTAAAAATCTTATCATTTACTTAAAAATGAGGGAATTTTCTCATGAAACCATAGCTCACAAACCTGTTCATCTGTTTTCTTTTCAATTATATTTTATTGATTATGCTGTTATAGTTGTCTGAAAATTTCCCCCAGAACCCCCCGCTCCCTCAGGCAACCCCCCCACACCATTGTTAGTGTCCATAGGTCATGTGTATACATTCTTTGGCTACTCCATTTCCTATGCTGTCCTTTACATCCCCGTGGCTATTCTGTAACTACTTAATTGTACTTCTTAATCCCCTCACCTCTTCACCCATTTCCCACACCACCCTCCCTCTGGCAACCACCAAAACGTTCTCCATATCCATGATTCTGTCCCTGTTCTTCTTGTTTGCTCAGTTTGTTTTTTCGGGTCAATTGTTGATACACACATATTTATTGCCATTTTATTGTTCATAGTTTGGATCTTCTTTATTTTAAATAAGTACCTTTAACATTTCATAAAATTTCTTTGGTGATGATGAAATCCTTTGGGTTTTTTTTTCCTTGTCTCAAAAGCTCTTTATCTACCCTTCGATTCTAAATTATATCTTTGCTGGGTAGAGCAATCTTGACTGTAGGTCCTGCTTTTCATGATTTTCAATATTTCTTGCCAATCCCTTCTAGCCTGTAAAGTTTCTTTTGAGAAATCAGCTGACAGTTTTATGGGAACTCCCCTGTCGGCAACTAACTGCATTTCTCTTGTTGCTTTTAAGATTCTCTCTTTATCTTTCACTACTGGCATTTTAATTATGATGTGCCTTGGAAAGTAACTCTTTGCATCCATCTTGTTTGGGACTCTGTGCTTCCTGGACTTGCATGTCTATTTCCTTCACCAATTTAAGGAAGTTTTCTTTCATTATTTTGTCAAACAGACTTCCAATTTCTTGCTCTTTTTGGCAACCCAATGACGTAACTGTTGGAGTGCTTGAAGCTATCCCCTAAGCTGCTTACATTATCATCATTTTTTTGGATTCTTTTTTCTTGTTGTTGTCCTGATTGGTTGTTTTTTGTTTCCTTGTGTTCCAAATCATTGACTTGATTCTTGGCTTCATCTACTCTACTGTTTATTCCCTGTAAATTACTCTTTATTTCCAGTAGTATATCCTTCATTTCTGCCTGGGCCTTTTTTTATGTTGTTCAGATCCTCACTAAGTTCCTTGAGCATCATTATAACCAGTGTTTTGAACTCTGAATCTCAGATTGCTTATCTCCATTTTGTTTAGCTCTTTTTCTGGAGTTTTGGTCTGTTCTTTCATTTGGACCATGTTTCTTTGTTTGTTTTGGCAGCCTCCCTGTGTTTGTTTCTATGCATTAGGGAGAGCTGCTTTGACTCCATGTTTGGTAGTTTGGTCTAATGTACTAGGTGTCCTGTAGGGTCCAAAGGCACCCCTCCCCTATCACCCAAGCTGGGTACTCAAGGTACACCCTTTGTGCGGGCTGAGTACACCCTCCTCTTGTAGTTGAGCCTTGATTGCTGTTGGCAGGTCAATGGGAGGGATTTACCCAGGCTAGCCGGAGGCAGGGACTGGCTGTGACCACTGCCCACCAACCTCTGCCCTCCATGGAGGATCAGCTGTGCAGGGGCAGGATGATGTTGCTCCAATGTCTATAGCTGTCCACTAGATATGCAGGCTCTGAGGTTTCCCTGGTGGTGCCGGCCAAGGTCAGCCCATCTGTGTTGTACCTGAGGCCACCCAGCATGAGCTACAAAGCAATCTGAGATGGTTGCTACTTGTGCTGGGCTCAGAGGTTCCCATGAGAAGCCAAATTGTGAATCAAAGCTGACTGCTGCTAGTGTCATCCCTGGGGCTGCTTAGCCAGATGTGCAGGGGATAGGAGCTCACTGAAGCTGATTGTTGCTTGTTTGAGAGACTTTAGGAAGATATGAAGCCTGAGCCAAGATCAGCCATTCATATGGAAAAGCCACTGTTAATAGCTTGGGTGGGCCCTTAAGTTGGGTGGAGCAGAGCTTCAGGGATTCCCCAGGGTGGAGCAAACCATGTGAGCCAGGTTTATGGAGTCTCAGATGTGACACCCACCTGCCAGCTCTGTGGCTCTGTTAGGGGAGGGCTCTGAAAATGAACAATGGCCTCTGCCCACCTTTCTGTCTGGGAGAAAGCTGTCCCCCAGCTCTCACCCTGATGCCAGACACTTCAGTTCCTCCCCGTGTGCCACTGGTGCCTTTCAAGCTGCTATCCTGGTGCTGGAGCTCAGAGGGAGTGAATCTGATTAAGTCCATGCGCAAGCCCTTTAAGAGGCACTGCCTGGGACTCCAAAAGTTCCTTTCACTGACTCAAACCTCACTGGTTTTTGCAGCCAGAAGTTGTGGGGACTTATCTTCTTGGCACTGGAACCCTGGGCTGGGGGGCCTGGTGTGGGCCTGGAACTCCTCACTCCTGCGATATCCCTCCCAAATTGTTATCCACCACATGTGGGTTTAGGACCAGCCCGTTCTGCACCTCCACATTTCCTACCCATCTGGATGGATGTGGTTTCTTTAATTCTGCAGTTGTTGGACTTCCATTCAACTTTATTTCTGATGGTTCTGAGTGATGGTTGTTCCATTGTTTAGCTGTAGTTTGATGTGGTTGTTCAAGGAGGTGAGCCGTGTTTACCTCTGCCTCCATTTGGACTGGAATTCACAAACGTGCTCATCTTCAGGTATAGCTCATACGTCAAGTCACCCCTTCCCCCTGCATGTCACCCACAGCCACCGCTCCTTAAAAAAGACAGAAATTCCTAGCTTCTTTATGGTCAAGGAGGTAGAAAAACACAGTTTAGACAATCAATGTACATAGGAAAGGATGTTTAGGAAATAAACACTCACTGTCAAAAGAGTTCTTACTCATGTGAGCCAAGTTAAATGAGCAAAAAGAAATTTAAATCCTTTAAGGAAATCCATGAAAAAAATTGGCTTTCATGGCATAAAAATAATAGGGGAAAAGCTTAAAAGAAAAAAAAAAAAAACAATTGGTTGCCTTTTTTATGTCTAAGACTAAAAAACACCAAGGTGGACACATCAAACTCCCTGCATTGTTGCTAGTTTCAGGTGCACAGATATTTTCAGCCTAACAGGATACATGAAATATGCCAACATTTTAATGCACAAATTTGTCATTAATATTTCTGAGCCAAGGGGTAAGGTGGAAAAAGAGGACATGCTCCACATTTGTGAGTGGATGGGTATGAAATAAATTAGCAAAGAAAATAACCTCAGCTAAGGCTGTCATCAGATTCTGAACACCTCTAACGGGCAGTTTTTATGGCCATCCCAGCTGGAGTTAGGCTTTTAATCCCAATCTTTCCCTGGCCCTCATACAAGCAAATGTTAAACCAACATACCTGTTGTGATGAGGTTTAGCTGCAAATAATGAACAGAACAGCAAAATTACAATAGCACAGACAAGCTAGAAGGTTATCGCTCTGTCTTGGAAGAACCTAGGGGTAGGCAGTCCAGGGCAGGTAGGTCCACCTAGAAGTCCTCAGGAAGCCTGCCTGGTTTTTCACATGGCTACACCTCACCACACACAGGCTGAAAGGTGCTGTCTTTGTTCTGGGCAGCCAGGCGCCTGCTGTAAAAGGCAGTAAATGAGCCATCTCTATCACATCCAAATTCTACCAAACACAAAAAGGGGACCAGAATGTGCCACCCCAAAATACGTCTCTTTGGCATTAGAATTATGTTGAGCCAAACACAACTGAGTAAAAGGTAGACACAGAAAATGCTTCCTCCATCTGCTTAAAGCAGGGAATAAACTTCCCTCCTGAAGGAGCCCCCTCTCTCGTTCCTGAAAGACAGCAACCTTTATCACCAGAGATGGAGAGGTGCTGGGATGAGTCTACATAAACTAAGCCTTAGGAGGTAGCCCTTATCTTCTATGAGTTCCTCCATACATTTACCTTGCCATAGAGGACCACTCCTAGAAGCCCAAACCCCTTTTCCTTTGCCTGTCATTTCTCTACCACTTACCACCCTTTGTTTAAATGGTATGTAAGCCCATGACCCCAATCACTTCTTCAGATCGTTGTTTTTACAACGGTCTCTGTTGTTACACAAAACAGTGTGCATATGAAATAGTAATGTCAAATAAATTTGTATTTGTTGGGTGGTGCAAGCTATGAAAGAATTCATAGAGAAAGTTTAGAGCGTAAATACTGTATTTACTCTCCCAGAAAGGAGAGGGGCATGGTGTGGAGAGACACACCAGCCTTGAGGGGTTGGAGCGTTGAGCTTTTACTGGGTTATAATTGGATTTAAAGGGGATGGGGGTGTTGCTGTTGCATGGCCCCTGGGCAGTGTGTTCCAATGTTATCTGCTGTCTGTGGCTGCAGCGAGGAGTTAGTCACATTCTGTTCTTGCTTTCCAGTCATTTCCAGTCCTGGGGACATAAACTCAGAAGGTAAAATGGCGGTCCTGTTGAACAAGGTCACGGGCCTGCTCCACAAATGGCGCCACAATAGCAAATGGCGCTGGCTTTGTCCTTTCATCCCTTTTCTCCTATTAATGTCTTTTTTTCCAGCTTAACTCACAGGTCCCAATCAAAGACCCTAAGAATATAGAGGAATTTTCTTCCTCTCCTACACACATGAAAAAGAAGCCAAAACCTCCACAAAGCCTCCATTTATTTGCTTATTGAGTGAACGCTTACTGATTCTATGCTATATGCTGGACATCTCGCTGGACGAGGAAGAGACAGAGAACTTGAAAAATCTAGACAAGATGCTGACCTCACAGAGCTTTCATTTACTGAGAGAAACAGACGTTAAAATATCAGAGTGCACCGTAATCATCAGGAGCAAAAACAGGGAAAATGTCAGCCTGACTGTGGTGACGACAGTCATAAAGATCTCTGTACCCTCCCTTACTGTGGCTAAGGGAGACACACAGAGAAAGAACCAACAAAGCAGAAGCAGACCCTGAAGTCCAATGACAGCCCTGAAGCAGGTTTCCTGCAGTGCTGGCTGGAGCAACCTGCTGAACGATAAACAGAGGTCCGCCACAGGAACTCTGCTGGAGGGAACAGTTTGTCCAGTTAAAAAGCCCCTTTTGTTTCTGAAAGCTACTAAAAATTCAAGCCCTTCAAGTGGTTTAGGTAATTCTGAGGGAACAATTAGGCTTTTGCCTACTTCAGAGAAAACCTTTTACCCACAGGCATCCTGTTGGGAGAGGGAGAGGGTGGCACGAACTAGGTTATTTATAAAGACGGGGACTGAGGGGACGCAAGGACTGCCCATCTAGCCTGGGAGGCACGTGGGCTGTGAATTCGCTGTGATGTGGACACTCTGCGAGGCCACAGGGGAGCGGTTCCTGGGAAGGCTGAAGCAGCTGCGGCCTGCATGGCTCAGTGCTTTCTGCGAGCAAGAATAAAATGAAGTCCCTCAAGGAGGGAAGGAGGTAGTGTGATCCTGAGGAAGTCATCATTAAACGTGTAGAGGTCAAAAAATACAAATGGAGAATGAGCCCAGAGGCCCTCCGCTTACCTTTGTTCACAGGAAACACTGGAAGGATTTGCCATTTACTTGGTGGCTGAGGCGGAGGGCAGAGAAGGCAGCAAGGAGAAAACATCTTACCTTTGTCTGACGAGGAGAATAAAAATCCATTGAATCACTGCTACAGGGCCTATCGTCTAAAAGCCGTGGAAAAACTCTTGGTACTTTTTCTTTAGAGGTTCTTCCCCCCACCCCCACCCATTTTAAGAAGTTTTTAAAATCATTTGACCACTCTGCTTTGAGTATCTGAGGTCTGGATTTAAAACACCAGGGAGCACTGCAATGAGTCTGCTTAATTTTTTTTTTAAGTTGGAACAGATCACCTTACAGCGTGTGAGGAAAGTCTTCAGTGAATCATCCTGATTGTTCCTGTAATAGTTTGTTGCATTTTTAAAATGACAGCTGTTAATATTGAGAGATGTGGCATAGAATTACCATCTGATCCTCTCAATTGCAGTATAAAGTAGAGCAAGACGCCTCCCTGCACACTGTCCCCTCATAGCACCCCCAGAAAACACGAAGCAGTGTATCATCTAGACCCCCAAAAAGGACACAGGCAAAGCTTCCTTCACAGGCGCTGTCTGCGATCGTGAGCAAAGCTCACCTTCCCACCTCACAGCTGGAAGTCCTCGTGGCAGGGGCACACTCAAATGTCACACTATGAACAGGAGAAAATGTCTCTGCACTCCACCCAGGGGATTTTTCACAGCCAAAAGCCAACCAATTTGAACATGAGTTTACCAGCTCAAACCAGGTCAAAACCAGTGAGATTCAGTGGTATCATCACTATTTGGCTCTTGGCAATCCAAGACAAAACCAGTTCTAGCCACAGTTCTTGGGTGCCTGTCAACAGCCTTGGGCTAGGGTTTCCTTAGCTCCTTCCTTCAGAGGCAGCCCTGGAGATCCCGCCTCAACTGCAGGGGTCCAGCTTAGGGCTTTCCTCTCCAATTGCATACCTGACACGGGTCCATCTCCTCCTTTTCTGCCTCTCTAGGCGGGTGTCTACTCTGACCCCAGATCCTGTGGCCTCCACTGGACTCTTGACTGCCAAGGAATGACCTTTGAATCGGGGTGACTCCCATGGGTCCAGATCTTTGAGCCTCTCTCAACTATTCAATAAAGAAGTGCCCCTAGGATGGCCCAGGTCTAGGCCAGCTCCACACAGCCTGCGGAGAGCTGCACCACGTCAATCATACCACCTGTGTGTTATACTTTGCACAGGAAGTTTTTGCACTTGATGTTGCATTTGTATTTCACAGTAGCGTTGGGAAGGGAAGTATGATAGGAAGGTTATTCCCTTTTTACAGAGGTTACCAGGGCTTGGAAGACATGTGACTTCCCCAATACTACCTGGCCCAGAGTTGGGGACTGAGTCTAGCTCTTCTGACAGCCCTGAGGCAATAGATGAAGAATCCACTGAGCCAGAGGCTAGAAAATGGACCAAAGAGGCAATGCTGACAAAGCTCATGTGCCAGTTCCTAGCCTCGCTTCCTTGTTTCCCTCCTCTCCCACCAGCACCACCTTTGCTAGGTACCCACTCTCCCCGGCAGTCCTCTGGATCCCCACAGGGTGTCCTGCCTGTCCGAACCAGTTCCAGCTCTGCTGTGCCGCTCGGCCCAGCTCCCCTCTCTCACCTCCCACTCACTCCTTCCTAGCCGACTTTGAAATTTCCCCGATGGGCTGCTTTTGGAAGCAGATTACTTCTATTTTTCTGCTAAGGGATAAATGAGAATAGCCCTGGAGAATGACAGGATCTAACTGAACTCTTAATTGGAAGATTATCCGATATGAGGAAATAAAATGACAGGTAACACTTGTCTTGCGCTGGTAGCCTTTCCACCGTCACATGGACCAGCTGAGGCTGTCTTCCTGGAGGATGAGACTACTCAGAGAGAGGCCACCCTGACAACCCTCGCCCTTCCAGTGGAGGCAGGGCCATACCCTCCAAATGGGATGCCTGGCAACGAAGGTAACCCAGGTCCCTGGCGGTGCCTCAGACATACACGCTGGCCGACAGGTGCACCAGACTGAGCAAGTCTGCAAGTTGCTCCACCCGAGTGTGGGTCAAGGAGCAAAGGGCAGAAATACGTCTTGTGTCTAGCTAGCAGAGCATCCCCAGGGAAACTTTTTTCAGAATTACTACAATATACTATCTTTTATGAAAAGTTTAAGGTGATTGAAATGTGCTGATAAAATTTCCTCTTGGGGAAAAAAAAAAAAGTGACACGCAATAGAGGATATTCTGGACAAGTGAGCCAGGGAAGTATTTTTAACAAGCACCGTGGTGGAAGCTGCGCATTTGCCCCTAATGTCCATTCTGTCCTCTCTCAACATAAGAGAACACCCAAGTTTTGACTGGACACATGGCCCCCAAGCATAAAGGTGCATCCCAGCCCTCTTGTTCGGCTGTGTGTGCCATGCGACAGAGTTCCGCCAGCAGCGTGAACAGAAGTGACATCCCACCTTTTTTCTCTCCCAACGCTGTAAGAAGAGCTGCACACTAACGTCTGAGAATGAAAGGCACTTAACATTCTGCTAACATCTGGTAACTAAAATAGGTGATGGGCTTCCTGCTGTTAGTACTACTTGAGGTCTATATTTGATTTCCTTAAATTCCCTCTAAAGAAACCTAACCTAGAGTTTTGATGTCAGGTTGCAAACATGTAAAAACGGCAGCAGCAAGTTTTCCGTTTTGCCAATTCTTTTACTGTCGTGTGATCAAGTTTGTATGTGGGTTTCATGGTAAAGTACACCTGTTCCTTTTATGTATAATTAATCGTGATATTTAATTTTGCATACATTTCTAATGCTTCTTTTAAATAAAAGAGACTAATTTTGTTGGCCTTAAACAAAAAAGAAAATATCCTTGTTTATGGGAAAAAATACACTCAAGTGTTTGGGGTGACGGGACATCAGGCCAACAATGTGTTCTTAGATGGTTAAAGGGAAACACTCTTTGTACTGAACTTGTTTTTCTTTTTTGTTTTTTTTTTTAAGATTTTATTCATTTTATTATTTAGAGAGAGGGGAAGAGAAGGAGAAAAAGAAGGAGAGAAACATCAGTGTGTGGTTGCCCCTCACGTGCCCCCAACTGGGGACCTGGCCCACAACCCAGGCATGTGCCCTGACTGGGAATCAAACTGCCCACCCTTTGGTTCGCAGCCCACGCTCAATCCACTGAGCCACACCAGCCAGGGCTGAACTTGTTTCTCTTTAAGGCTGTGGTTATGTCAAGATGAAAAATAAAAAACATTACATAAGAAAAAGCAATGGGTCAGCAATTAAGAGAGACAGACAGAAAAGGAGGGCATTAGGGGTTAATACTCAAAATTTATAAAGAACTTACAAAACTCAACACCAAAAAAACAAACAAGCCAATTAAAAAATGGGCAAAGGACCTGAAAAGACACTTCTCCAAAGAGGACATACAGATGGCTAATAGACATATGAAAAGATGCTCAACGTCACTAATCATCAGAGAGATGCAAATGAAAACCACAATGAGATATCACCTCATACCTGTCAGAATGGCTAACATCAATAAATCATCAAACAGCAAGTGCTAGTGAGGATGTGGAGAGAATACGCACTGTTGGTGGGAATGCAGACTTGTGCAGCCACTGTGGAAAGCAGCTTGGAGATAACTCAGGAAATTAAAAATGGATCTGCCTTTTGACCCAGCAATCCCACTTCTGGGAATATATCTGAAGGAACCCAAAACACTAATTTGAAAGAACATAAGCACCTCTATGTTCATTGCAGTGTTATTTAAAATTGCCAAAATATGGAAACTGCCCAAGTGTCCATCAGTAGATGAGTGGATAAAAAACTATGGGACGTTTACATAATGGATACCACTCGGCTATAAAAAAAATGTTTTACCCTTTGCAACAGCATGGATGGACCTGAGAATATTATGCTAAGTGAAATAAGCCAGGCAGAGAAAGACAAATACCATATGATTTCACTCATATGTGGAATCTAATGCACAAACTGAACTAACACACAAAATAGAGACAGACTCATAGATGGAGAGCAGATGACAGCTAAGGGTGGGGGGAGGGAGGCAGGAAGTGGAAGGATTGAGCAAAAACGAAAAAAGACTCACAGACATGGACAAGACTGGTGATTGCTGGGGGTGGGGGTATAAGGGGACTAAACTGTGATGGAAAAAATACAGTTTTAAATAAAAAGAGGACATTGTAAGAATCCCAATTTCAGGTGGTTCATATCACTAACTCTGGAGCCGCATTGCTTGGGTTCCAATTTCAGCCCCATTGTTTATCAGCTGTGTGACTTACGGAAAGTTACTTAATCTCTCTGTACCTCGATTTCCTCATGGACAAAACGAGGATGATAATATTACCTACCTTGGTGAGTTGTTGAGTATGAAATGGGTTTATGTTTGTTGTTTTGAGAAGTGCCTGGAACATAGTATCATATAAGTGTAAGTAAAACAAGTAATATGTCCCAGGGGGAATAAGTGGAAAATAAAACTTATATTCCTTAATTTAAAAGAAAAGACACTAATCTGCACTTAGATCCAAACATTGTTTTATCTCTAACATTTGGGGGTTTATGTTTTACCCAAGAAGAGTAGTCACCTGAAGCTCAGGTGACCTGTGCGGTTATCACACAGGAGAGAGGGGAAGGCAGGTCACTGGAGATGCTGGAATGCAAAGCAGCTCATAAAGGCACTGCACAGAGTTCAGCCCATCTGTCTGAATAGAAAACCTTCCCACAGAGACCTTCTAGACACTACAGTCAACACAGTGCATTTCCGTGCCAAGCGGAGTCGGTTACTCTGACCAGCAGTGCCACCTACAGGTCAGCACCGTAAAGGCAACTTGATAATATCAGATTCCTGGACACATTTCTAGAACTATGGAATTACCCAGGGCAAAAAGACCTTCGACCAGCAAATGGCTGAGTAGTTGTAGGACCCTTGTTTTTATTTTCAAACCTAACATACCTTGGGAAAGTAAATGGGTTTTCAACCAACTTACATATAGAAGGAAATCCCATTTAGTTACTAAAATAATAAAATATATAGAAATAAATTTCAAAGTTAAGACGCTGTAGGAAATTATAGAATTTTTCAAGAAATTATAAATATGTGAACAAAACAAACATACCATATAACTAGATAAAAATATCTAGGCACTGTAAGTTAGTTGTTTCCTAATTTATTTATAAATTTAAGGTGATTCCAATACAAATCCCAAAGAACTTTTCAAAAACCTGAAAAATGCTTCTAAATTTCATTGAGGAAAATATGTAAAACACCCTAATAGCAATACTGAATACTGACTGAGCCCTTACCATGTGCTCTGCTGTTCTTATAATCTCTCTCTGTAATCCTCACAGCTGTGTGGGACAAATACCATCACCATCCCACACAGTGGCAATGCAGGGTTTTAGCAAGCCAGCATCCATATTTCCTTCCTAATACTGCTCTGATTTCTCAAGCAAAGGAATTCCCTTCCCCTGATTTTAGCATCAGGACCCTTAGTCCAGCGGTCCTGCTCTCACCAGGCCGAGGGCCAGGTAACTATCTCCCATGTAAATGACCCATGCCAGGTCAACTGCCTGCTGTCTCAAAATTTTAATGCTGAGTAAAGAAACAAACAGCCTAAAAATGGCTGAAGTTCACTCATACTAGCAATGGTGTTCTGAGAAGACAGCTCATTACTGCCTCCCATTCAGCTAGCCTCCTGGACGGAAGGAATCAAGGAGGGGAGGTGACACACACAGGGAGACCCCAGGGAGCAGACAGAACCTGTTTGCACGTGATGAGTGAAGGGCAGGAAAAGGGAGGCGTTGGCAGAATCCCGCGTCTCCATAGCAGAGGGGACACCTGACAGAGTCCATGGTGGTAGAAAAAGGAATAAAACCGTTGACAATCACTACCCAGGGTTGGCAGGAAGGGTTGGGGAAATGTCTGCTCTGATTTTCTACCACTGGCCAAACAACCAAAAGCCAGAACACAAGGAAAGACCAGGTGAAGCAGTTCATTGAGGTCAGTCCCAAAGGGTGCACAGCAGGAAAGAATGTCGCAGAATGGATGTGGAGGCGTGAAATGAGTCTGACAGCATGCCCTCCAATTTTTGCTGAAGGCAGATTGGTATCTGCAGCTTACAAGGCAAACTGCTGCACCCCCATATTACAGGTAAGAAAATGAAGTTCAAAAAGGCTAGGTTACTTTCTGAAGGCCACATCGATAACATATGTAGTACTCTAAAACAACTTAAATTTAATAAAGAAAATGTAAAAGGCTATATTAAATCAAACCAATAGATGTGTCTGCATGTACACACACAGAATACACATCAAAACAGACCCTAGTGTCCTCAGCGTGCAGGGTTATAAGAGGCATCGGTGGGGAAAGGAAAACTCATTGGTCAAATTTGGAGGGGGGAAATTAATTTAGATCAAATCATAACACAAACCCAAATTCCAAATGGGTTAAAGACCAAGATGCCCCTACCACGAAACCCCCGTGGGCCCTTCCGATGCAAACCAAACAACCAAACAGTGATTTAAATCCAGCTCCTACATCCAATCTTCCATTCAACACGGGGATGAAGTCCTTTCTTTTAGAAGACTTCTCAAAAATTCCCTCCAAAACAACCATTCTTAGGAAGTTTCTGCAGGGTATGCTCCAGCAAAAGAAGAGGAAAACGCAGGATCCAGGGAACACAAGACTCTAACACAGAAGGGCAGCAAAGAGACGTCCAGGGATGACACCAGTGCAGTAGCCCTGGTGAGCAGCCAGCCTAACTGAAGCAAACAGGACAAAGGGCACTTGACTCCGGGAAAAATAAAATAAAAACTGAAACTGATATGGGTAATTGGGAAATATTAATAGGCATGTGACAGAAATGATTCAGGCATTTGGAAATCGTTAGTAATAGAAATTCTATTTATATGAAATATCCAGAATAGGTAAACCCATAGAGAACGCAGGCTGGTGGTAGAAGGCACTGAGAGGTAAAGGAGAATGGGGAATGCCTGCTTAATGGGTACAGGGTTTTCCTTTGGGGACGATAAAGATATTCTAGAACTAGGTCATGGCAAGGGTTGCACAGCTCGTGAATGTACTAAATGCCACTAAACTGTGCACTTTAAAATGGTAAATCCTCTGTATTTTACTACAATAAGATATAGAGCAAATTAAGCAATAAAGGCAATTATTAACTCGGGAAAATGAAAGTAGGCATAATGTTAAAGCATGACTAGGCTTGGTTGTCTTTGAACACTCACAATTACGTGACTACAGATTTAACCAAAAGCTGTGATATTAACAGATTAGAACTAAAAGAAAGTTTATGTTTGGGCAGGTAGTAATAAGAATATTATTCCTCACCCACCACCAATCAACAGACAATATCTAAATTTACTAACTACAAATCAGCAGTATAAGCTTATTTAGAAATATGGAGGCTGGTAACAGCAGAAAAGGGAGGGAGTCTCCAGTCGGTTTCTCTGGGAACCGTGGGAGGGACAGCAGAGGGAAGGGGAGCAGCCCATGTTCTTTATAAGCATTGCAATTCCATTCAAGTTTTTACCTGCATATGTACAACTCTCACTTCTTTAAAACTACTTAAAAAAGCAGAGGGAAATATTTGTAACCTTTTCAACTTAAATTAGAAAAACAATAAAAGGTCAATAAATTTCATTATATGAAAAGTCCAAAAATTGGGTACGTCAAAATGTATCAAGTTTCTGGGGCTGAAAATAATGGCCATCACCTAACTGCTTCACACATCCTCTTAAAAACCTTTAAGGCGTGCTAAGCATGGAGAGGGGAGACATTGCAGCAATGGTTACCTGTGCAAAGGTCTGCACTGCAATTGGGCAGATAAAATAAGTCAGGTAAACAAGGGGCCAAGCCAGGTGTGAGAAAATGGGGTGTTGGGGACCACAGGAACTGAAAAGTCCATGCCCCTCTGGCAATATTGAAATACAAACCATTTAAAAACATCCCCAAGCCAGCTTCCCTGTTGGCAACCTTATTAGAGTGAAGGCAACAAAAAAAGGTTGGAAGGTGGCCAGGGAAGAGCAGAAGAGCAAGGTCACGGACCCCTCGGTCCCTCCTGCATTCCCAGGGACACAGAATGCCACCGAGGATGTTCTGTGGTTGCATAGCAGGAGTGAAAGATGTAGTAGCATCCCAACTGGCTTTGAGAAAACTGCCTCATCTCCGTTGTGTGATGTCTTCATCAGGAGTGCCTCCTTCCCCAAACGGAAGCCAAACTGACCAAGTCTTCCACCCCCTTCCTAGGGAACCACAAGAGCCAGGATCCTGGGATCAGCCAACTGGATGCTCTCTCCGGGGACTGGAGATGTACAGCAAGATCCTAAGAAACTTAGAGTTCACCACAGTGGCAGAAGTTGGCCCACTAACCACAGTTCCTCCTGTCCAGTGTGGGCTGGGAGCTGGCAGTGCGGCTACAGTACCAGACGTGGGCAGGGAGGGACCAGCAGGGGCTCAAAATAACCAGTAATCAGCAGTGCGGGAGTCCCAGCACCTCGGAATACATGGCCAGGAAAAACACACATTTTAACCTTTGTAATCGAAAATACAAATGGGCAACTTCCATTTCTTAGGTCAAAGAAGAACAAAAAGAGACAATTTAAAGGCAATATTTTTTAATAAACATTACGACAAAAAATATCCTTGTTGTTGCTAGGAGCATATATAAAAGTTATGAATTGGTTTCAGAGAAAGCTTTCAGAATCAGTGACTTCTACACCTAAGAGCACAGCTGCCAGTCCCCCCTCCACCCAGTGTGCTGGGGACTCCCCCACATTGGACACAATGTCGGAGAGTCTCCTCAAATACCTAACTGCAGAGAAATTATAAGTGAAAAAATGTTTAATTAAAACAATCACTGATACAGCTTGTGTTTTGGAACACTTATTTAAAAATAATATGCTCGGGGGAAAGCAGGATATAAAAATATTTCAGTCAAAAATAATCTTGCAAATGTCACAAAAACAGCCTATTAACATGATTCCTAAGATGTTTTAAACAGTGCTTCACTTTCTTCAGACAGTATTATAGTGACCGAGATGGAATACTTAGCATTGTGACCGAAAAAGAAAAACCATAGTAAGATTTTTAGAGTAAATGCCCAATTTGCATGATTTTCTTAAGCAACCACTTACATTAAAAAGTATATGTGTATTAATACAAGATAATCTAGTCTGTTTTGAACTCCTACAAAAATGAAGATTTGGCTTTCACTGGGATCATTTTATGAGACATTTAAGAGTCCCCGGGGCGCATGCCAGTGCCCTGGGGAGGGGATGGAGGGAAGGGTGTCTGGAGATGCGGGATTTTCTAACATGATTTCTTTTTTCATTGGTTTAAATTTTTAATCAAAATTACAGTCTTCCTTTAACACTCCAATAGCTCTACAAGACTAGCTATGAGAAGTTGCAATGCACCCTGTCTCCGTGCCCCACCCCTGCTCGTCCTCCCCTGAAGCAATGACTCGGAACTTGCCTATCTTTATAAGCTCACATTGCTACTTCAATTTCAGGTATTACAGACTTTCCACTACAGAACATAAGGAACTGTGGCCTTTCTAACCTACCCTCACCCCTGCCTTCTTCCTACCAACATGCTCTCAGAAGCTTCATCATCAGCATTTGGCCTGATTAACATTAAAAGCTGACAATTACATACCCAGGTGACCACTGGTCACTCTGAGCCATGGAACACAGGACCTCTCCTTCCCTGATAAATTCGTAATTGCTTAGTTTTTTCATTCGCTTGCTTCTCTGTCATAACCACCCCCAATCTCTGTCAGTTGTGAAAATCTCTCCAAACATCCTGATACATTAGGTCATCTACAAATGTCATCTTCAAAGCTTCTGCCCCAGTCCAATCTGGCAGGAGTCCAGGGGGCGGGGGCGGCTGCCCATCGGGGGAGCGCAGACTGCCAGGAAGAGTAGAGCTACCTGAGCCAGTCCGAGTTCCACAGGGTCCCTGGGTGGAACCACCCCCAAGGCTGCTGGGCAGCCCCTCAAGAGAAGGAAGCAGACTCTCAGCACAGAGAAAGTGACCTGCCACATACTGTGGATGTCCTCCAAGAACAAACCCAAGGGCAACCACAGAAGCCTACCAGCTAAAGAAACGGCCTAAGGCTGTGTGAGAAATCCAGAGACACTTTCTATGGAAGCTACACAGGCAGAGTCCATGGCAGGTGCAGGTGCTAGGGCAGGAGTGATATCTACATCCACCCTACAAATTTCTTCTGTGGTGACACAAGCCATCGTGAGCAAGAGAAGTCATAATGGTGATGAATACCTTAGTCATATTTAACAGAGCAAGTCATTCCACAGATGATATGCTGTATGGCCCCCTCCACATACGGGATATACTCTCTGTCAATCACACCCTTCCCAATACAGGCTGGAAGAGGGCAATGTGAATCCACACTCAACAGAGAATTCATTACGTGCTCAGGAGATGTTCCTGCATCTCCTGAGAAGACTTCTATTTTCTTCTCTGTTAGGTTCTGTGTTGTTCCAAATTCCTAGCATGGCATGTACTATTTTGTCTAAATTATAAAATAATTATAAACTAAAAAAAAATTAGTAACTGCTTGTAACATAAAATCCATTTTTCTATCTTTTACTAAATATGGCTATGCCGTGACAACTTTTATTTTTTAAAAATGAGTCTCTTGATTCAGTCAGGACCTCGGGGACATAAAGGATTAGCCACTGTCATATTCAAAATGATGCATTTATTCAGGGAAAATATTAATTTTCTGTCTTCTTCAGAAGAAAGAGATGCAAGAAAACCTAAAAGATTTGAAATAATGTCAATTTAAAGCACTTTTACTGAAACTTGATTCCTTGGGCCAGAGGAAGGTCCTTACTGTAGTTGATGGTACTAGGGAGAAAAAAACATAAACAAAATTAAATGAAGGATAGTATATACACAATACAGAATACTGTTATGCCTTTAAAAATGTAGCAGATCTATATGTATTAACAAGGTGAAATGTCCAAGCCACACGCTGGTGAAGAAAGAAAATAGGGTACAAAACTATATTCATATGAATCCAGTTTTATCAAAGATTTAAAAAGGAGAGAAAAACACCAAAGTCTGGAAAGATACAGAGCATATATGTTATTCATAGTTATCGAGGCACAAGAATATGGGACTGTAACAATTTTCTTTATATCTCTCATTAACTTGGACTGAATTAGCAGAAAAAAGATCTCATTTTGATAAAAAACTAAGAACTATAATAATTTAGAAAATAAAAGCTTCCGTTAGTCAGTTATCCGATAACGATCTCATTTTTCTCCTGAGAGGAAAAGCGTCCCATTAAGTGGGTTCCCAAAGGCCAGAGCTAACTGTTTTCCACTCTACATCCAAAGTGCTCAAGAAAAGTAAAAGGGACATAACTGACTTCAAAGAATGGAAACCAGGCAGAGTGTGCATGCTGGAGACTCAACAAGCCACAGCCAAAAGCACCTCAGAAATTTCTGACAGATAGAAAGTCACTGAGACTACCACAGGAGCCAAGGTCAAGAAACCCGCCCGAGGTTCCAGAGCTAGTAAGGAGTCAGTGGGACGAGGATGGGTGTCCTTGGCCCCTCACCCTGTGCTCTTCCGACAACATAACACCACATGGGCCTGACCCACACACTGTTTTACTGCACTTGGGCAAAGCTCTTTCTACCCAAGGAGGAGGGGAAACAAAATTCAAGTGAAAGAAACAACTCCTAGTCAGAACCTCCTAGAAGCCGGCTCCCTCACCAACCACTGTGTGCTGGGTAAATGAGCTAACCGACTTCCAGGGCCCTGCTCCCTACTCTGAGAGCTGGTACCCGCCACACCTCGCTTGCCAGCCAGGCCCCCAGACCCCCAGACCCCCTGCCCAACTCCATCTCCTTCCAGTCTGCGAGGGTGGCAGCCACACCCAAGGAGAAAACTCAGGAAGGACAGCCTCTTCCACTCCCTCCTGCTGGCTGACTCGCCCCACCCCAGGTGTCCTGTCCCCATGCTGTCTCTAGGCAGAAACTGCTGACCAGATGGTTTCACAGTGGGGCGCTGGGCACTAGCTGGGGCCTGACAAGAAGGGGCAGAAAAATACTAGTACAAAACGGATGCTCTGGGAGGGAGGAGCTTGGAACATTAGAAAAGTAAAATTAGATGGAAACGTCTAAAAACAGAGTGGAAAAGGAAGAGTGCAAAAGCACCCCGCATCACCCAAGCCCAACCTGCCCTCCCGAGGCCCTTGCTCACCACGTGGACCTTCGCATGTACTGCTTCCAGGCGTCGCTGCCAGACTCGCGGCCACCACCGGTGTGCTTTTCTCCTCCTAGAGGGACACAGATGCAGCTCGCAACCCAGCCCTGGCACTGCTCCCCTGGGTGGCTTCCACTCAGTGTCACTGAGGGGAAGACACCAAAAGGAGACTGGGGGTACCTGAGCAACTCCTTTCCTTCACATGTAGACTACAGTTTCCTTCACAAACAAACAAATCAAAGATAGAGACCAAAATAAACACGAAAATCAGAGGGAAATGGAAGGAATTGAGAGGAAACAGAAATGTCAGGCAGCAGAAGAAAATCTTTAAAAAAAAACCTTATCATTATACCAAGGTGTTAAGAATAGGACCTCTGGACAGTGGAAATAGGTTTTTATTTTCTCATTTATTCTTCTCTACATGTAATTTCCTACAATGTACATAAACTGCTTTTATAATATGACATTTTAAATGTTAAATTAATATCTTTAGAGAGGTTATAAGATAATGATTCCATGAAACAAGAAAAAGATACTGTTTAAAAGTGTGCCATCAAAGCACAAGAAA
>VMDR010001478.1:109314-125029 GCA_007922815.1 Macrotus californicus | reverse complement strand
GCATTTTTTTTTGAATAGCCAGACAATCTATTTTTACTTTTTTTTATTTTAAAGATTTTATTACTTTATTGGTGTTCAATGACACTTGTCTGCATTTTCCCCCCACCCCAGCCAATCCCACCCCCTCCCCCGCTCCCACCCTCCCCCTTGGTTATGTCCATGTGTCCTTTAGAGTGTTTCCTGGAAACCCTTCCCCCCCGATGTTCCCTCCCCCTTCCCCTCTGGCCATTGTTAGATTGTTCTTCATTTCAATGTCTCTGGTTGTACTTTGTTTGCTGTTTTCTTTTGTTGATTATGTTCCAGTTAAAGGTGAGATCATGTGGTATTTGTCCCTCACCACCTGGCTTATTTCACTCAGCATAATGCTCTCTAGTTCCATCCATGCTGTTGAGAAGGGTAGGATCTCCTTTCTCTCTGCTGCGTAGAATTCCACTGTGTAAATGTACCACAGTTTTTTGATCCACACATTGACTGATGGGCACTTAGGTTGCTTCCAGCATTTAGCTATTGTAAATTGTGCTGCTATGAACATTGGGGTGCATAGGTCCTTTTGGATTGGTGTTTCAGGGCTCTTAGGGTATAATCCCAGCAGTGGAATTGCTGGGTCAAAAGGCAATTCCATTTTTAGTTTTCTGTGGAAATTCCACACTGTTTTCCACAGTGGCTGCACCAGTCTGCATTCCCACCAACAGTGCACTAGGGTTCCCTTTTCTCCACATCCTCTCCAACACTTGTCTGTTGATTTGCAACATGGAATTTTTAGAACGATTTCCAGAAACAGCTGGTGGCGTTCTAGGACGGGACTGCTGCCCTCTGAAGCCTGTGTGACGCCCGACTTCTCAGGCGTGGGCAGCCTCTACCTGAACCCTGGGTTTCACAGGTGAGGGTCCTGAGGCACGTCGGGTACAGGACGAGGGAGCACGCAGGGCCGCCCCTGCACCAGCCAGACACTGCCCTGTGGCCCGGGACCTGAGCAGGCTCCGACTAAATGCTTCCGGGGCCCAGGCGGCTGCAGAGCCTCGAGCCTGGGATGGCTGCACTCAGCCACTCTGGGCTCAGCCTGGTGGAGCCAGGGGCCCGGCTTTGGCAACCATTCCTGGTCCGGGGTTTGCGTGTTGTTGCAGCTCTGGGTGTGGGATGGCCCCCAGGACAGGGCGGTGGGCCCCACGCTGGGCCTGCCAGGGAGCTTGTCACCACAATCCCAGGGCTTAGGGGAGTACGCGTTCCTGTCATCTGAGCCTGGGACATTACGTAAACTGGAGCACGGGCGGCGCCGTGGGCAGGAGGGGATGCTGGGTGGAGGGACAGTGACCCATGGAGGCCCAGGACAGAGGAGCCAGCCCTATGGTCAACCCTGGATCCCGTGAAGCAGGGGTGGGGGCTGGGGGAGGCAGCAATGGGGAAGGCCTCCCGCTGGCTGTCAGGCCCGCAGCCCTACGCTTGCTGCCTCTCAGCCCCAGCTCTCTGAGCCCCGTCGCCCAGGCCTCCTTCAGGCATTTCAGGAGTGCCAAGTCATAGCCTGAGTCCCATGCATGACCCACCCCGTGCACCCCCAAATCTGCTTACCGCAGCACAGTACCAGGAGCTCTTAGGGCCGAAGCCAGCCTCCCTGTCCTGCTGCTGCTCTGGGAGTGATCCTCGAGGTGCCTCCGCCCCGCAACCTCCGCCTCAGCGGTCAGGCAGCAGCCACACCCTCTGCTTCCCAGAGGCCGGGACCCTTCCTCCCACCCTCCCCCACAGCCCGTGGGGAGCTGCATCCCACACAGTTGGTCGGTTTGCTGGCCGTGGCCCCTGTCTGTTTTGTCCCCGTGGTGTCCCCATGAGCACCCATAGGAGCCTGGTATGTGGTGGGCACCCTCTGAGTGCCTGTGGACTTCGGGATTGGGAGGGAGTGGAGGGAAGTCAGGCTTCATTGCAGACCCCTCTGCCCGCCCCAGCAGGCCCAGCAGGCTCTGTACCTAGGCTCCCTCCCCTGCAGTGAGGGAGGGAGAGCCACTGTCTTCCTGTGGAAACAGTCTCTGTGCCCCACCCCGCCCTGGCTCCTGAGCTGCAGCTGGGAGGAGGCCGTCCTGGGCTGTCATGGGGAGCCCGGGGTGGGGGGGTTCTTCGTTGAGACTTGTAAGGGTGGGGCCTGTCCCAGAGCGAAGAGTCAAGAGAAGAAGTTCCCACCACAAGGCCGGGCAGGGAAGCCCAACCCTGGGCCCCAACTTTTGTCCCGGGATGGCAGCCCCACCTAGACCCAATGCCAACCTCTCCCTGGGTCCCCAGGTCCCACAGCCTGGCTGTGCAGGGAGATTGTGTCAGGGCGTTGGGGGGCCCTAAGGGAATCTGGACATCCGGCTTCAGGGCAGGGCCCCCCAGCCCTCCTTGCTCCCAGAAAGCTCAAGGCACCTGCACGGTGGGCAGAACCCACCAGGAGCTAGGCCCTCCCGCTGACTTAGGCCCTCTGCCTCCCCGTGGCCTCGGGGAGCCCTGTGCTCCCCAACAGAAGGGTCACCACAGCTCTGCCATGGGCACAGGGGACCAAGAGCTGGGGGAACAGAGGCACTGCAAGGCCAGAGAGGTGGCTGCTGGGAGCAGGAAGGGCCTCCATCCCTTAGAGGGGTGTTTGGGGACAGCCCGGACGTTGCCACCAGGCTGGGCTTTGGGAGGGACAGAGGCTGCGGGGAGGGCAGAGGGGAAGGCTGGGCCTTGGGCGCTGGGACTGGGGCACAGCCCACTCTGGGCAGGCTCCTGGCCATCACAACCCCCCACTTTCCTGGCCCTGGGCTGCAGGAGGCAGTCAGTGGGGAGGCAGGGCCAAGCCACCTGGCCTGGAAGCCTGTCTCCCGGGGAAGGTTGCGTGGGACACAGAAGCAGAGCAGGGAGAAGAGCTGGGCCTGCCAGAGGGGGCAGACAGGCCGGAATGGGGCCCCTCAGGCTGGCAGCAGAGATACCCGAGGGAGCCATAGGCACCAGGACCTGGGTGGGCTCCTAAGAAAGGGCCCTGGGCGGAGGTGCGGGAACCAAACTCCTGGAGAGCCGGGGACCCCTGCCCTGGGAGGGACCTTGGAGCCCATGGGGCCTGGCTGTGCCCTGACCGGCCCAACCCCTATGCTGGGGGACACCGAGGCCTGTGCGTCGAGAATTCTACCCACCCCTCTGTCAGGCACCCCCCCCCTGAGGTGCAGGAGGCTCCCCCCAAGACAAAAGACAAATTCAACACCACCAAGAAGGAGGACAGAGCAGGGCTGGTGGCTTTATTCTGTTCTCATGAGGCCCTGGTGCCTCTGGGGCAGAGGGCAGCCCCCATGCCCAGGGAGAAGGGGTCCTGAGCCTGACCCTGGTCCAGACCCGCAGCAGGCATCCCCGGGACCGTGGCAGAGCCCTGACTTCATGTGCCTGGGCTGGCAGGACTGTGGGGCTGGACAGCAGAAACTGTGAGCCCCTGAGATACAGCCCAGGAGGTGAGTCCCCAGCAGGCTGTCCTGGGGTGCCTGGCTCCCAGAAGACCCCAGTGGGTTTGTCAGGAGTGGACGTACTAGCTGGAATAGGGGAGCCTATGTAGTTGAGCCAGTGCCCAGAGGCTGAATGCATGAACGGATGAATGAGCACAGCAGTGGGAAGAAAGCCCAAGAGACCCAGCACCCAAACCTCTGATCTACCTGCCCTCTGCCCAGGCAGCTCTGGGCACAGGAGGAGCGGGAGGGCCTGGTGGTCACGGAGCACAGCGGCCTCTTTGGGGCAGAAGCCTTGTGTTGGAGTGGAGGATGCTGAGAATAGAGGTGCTCTGCCCACCCCCTGGAGGGACCAGAGGGACCCCTGGAGATGCAGGCCTGCAGGTCGGAGGCACAGGCCTGGCCTTCCCATGTTGGTGGGTTCCCTGGGGCTGGGGGAGT
Organism: Macrotus californicus; assembly: GCA_007922815.1. Lineage (NCBI taxonomy): Eukaryota > Metazoa > Chordata > Mammalia > Chiroptera > Phyllostomidae > Macrotus > Macrotus californicus. The sequence goes on along the minus strand of VMDR010001478.1, from coordinate 121,151 downwards.
GTCGCTCCCCGGGGTGGGAGCCTGGGGAAGCAGGGATGAGGGACAGGTGACAGGGGGCTCTTCTTGCCAGGGTGTGCTGGGAGCTGGGCAGGCTGAGTCCAGGCTGGGAGGGGACACGCGTGTCCCCAGGCTGGCCTGGGGGGCTGGGCTCACCAGGCCGTCCAGAGCAGCACCCACAGCAGGCTGGCCAAGGTGCAGACCCACAGGGCCCCACGGCCGCCCGCCAGACCCAGGGCTGCGCTGCGGTTACACTGGCTGCTCTGGCAGCAGGACACGGAGAGGGCACGGCCGTCCGAGGACACGGTGCTGTTGGGGCAGGTCGGGGCGCAGGACTTCATCACCAGGATGCCACCAGGGTTGGCTGTGGAGACAAGGGTGAGGCCCATGGGTGGCAGGCCCAGTGCCCCGCCCACCCACCCGGCCAACCTGGAAGCCCATCAGCGCCACAGATGCAGCCTGTCCCTGGGGCTCCTGGGGGCTCAGCACGGGCGTCCCATGGAGCCTGCCACTGTGCTTGCAAGCGGGGTCCTCCCTGGTGCCTTTGGGCCGGGGGAGGACTGTCCCCCCTCAGACCAAGCTCCTCCGTGACATCTGGGACCAGTCAGGGGCTTAGGGGCTCCCATGGCCAGTCTCTTTGCCCCTTTCCCTCTGACCCGTGTCTGGGAGGGCCTCTGTGCTCTGGGATCAGGGTCCTGGCTCCCCCCTGTCCCTTTCTGGGACTGGAAATCAGGACACAGTGGGTGGGGGATACAAGGACACAGCAGCCAGCATGTAGCTCTTCAAGTCCATGAGGGAAACAGAGGCTGGGCATGGGGCCACTGTCCAGGGAAGCAGAGCCCCTGGGGCATGAGTCTAAGCCTCAGCCACTGCCTTCATCTGTCCCAGGCCTGCAGCTGTGCAGTGGGGCAGCTGGGAGGGGTCAGGAGACGATGGTGGGGGTGGGGGGTGCAGGCAGGCGGATGCCAGGAGACTGTTGAGAACTGTTGAGAAGGGGCAGAGCTGCGGCCGGGGCACAGGGGACTGACTCTTGTGGGCGGCTGGCCCAGAAGCCAGGGGCAGGCGGGGGGCTGCACATCACAGCACCCCAACTCTCTGTGCCTCGACTCCCTTGCCTGGAAGACGAGGATGATAGGAGAGCTGACCCCTGTGGTGGTTCGAGCCACCGAGAGCCATCGGACGCACGGCAGTGTCTAGCCGTGCGCAGTGTGGAGGTGGCAGCGCCCGCGGCAGAGCAGAGGGGTGGACAGCACCACCAGCTCCCGACAGATCAGACGCCAGGGGCCCAGCTTGGGGGCCCAGCTTAGGGGCCTGGAGCAAAGGCCACCCAGGACAGGGGAGGGCAGGTGCCAGTCCCTACCCCCTCAGGAAGCCACTCCCGGGGACAGATCCTCCTTCCTGAGCCTGGGGCAGAACTGGGGACACCAGACATTCCTCCCTAGTGTCACCTCCTACTGGGCTCAGACCTCCACGCGGCCCCTCCTGCACTCTGACCCTGCCTGTCTGTCACTGTCACCTTCGGGGCCCCCTGGACACGGCCTTCCTCTGATTTCAGCCACAAAGCCCACTTTTGGGCCTTGGGGTGCCAGCCAAGCTCTGACCCTCACACTAGCACGGGACTGCACAAGGGCCACGTGGCAGCCGGCGCCTGATGGAGGGCAGCGGTGTTCCCGAGGGCCTGGCCCAGGGTGGGGGGCGCTGGGCGGGCGAGGGTACTCACTGGCCCGTGTGATCACACAGTACTTGTCCGTCGGGGCGCACTCCACCAGAGACTCACAGTTGGCGTGGCCGCAGCACACATGGCAGTGCAGGGCCCAGGCTGGGGGGGAAGCACAGGCCCGTCAGTGCGGGCTGGGCGGGGGTCCCCCCGGGGCCTGGCCTGGGGCCGGGCTTGGTGCAGGGCTGCCTGCTGCAGGGCTGCCACCCAGCTGGCCCCCTGAGCCTTCTCCCTCCCTCCAGAGGAGGTCCTGATCCCCTGGGATGGGCCAAGGGACCGGGAGACTTGGTGGCAGTGGCTGGCCCCATGTGTATGAGTATAGGAGTGAGAGTGTCGGTGGGGTTGGGGGCGGGTGTCTGTAGGCCACCCCGGATGCAGGGTGGGCTTCAGAGGCCCTCTGGGTCCCCTTTCACTGTCCCTGTCCCTCTTTGAGCCTCAGCATCGTCCCCTAAAAGATGGGCCCAGCTGCAGCCTGTGGGTCCCATCTTGCCCAGGATGAAATGACGCCACACCAGCAGCCCCGGGCTCAGCATCCCCAACCCGCTGGCTGGCCCAGAGAAGGGCTGGGCGCACAGGAGGGTCACAGGAAGGAACGGCCCTGCCCCTCACTGCCTGGGGCCTATCCCCAGCACGGGGGCCGGGGGACCTGCAACAAAAGGCTCTGGTCCTGACCAGCCCCTGGTCCCCACAGGCTTAGAGAGGGTGGCCAACTCAGGCACAGCACGTACCCTGAGGAGGGTGGGGGTGGGACACCTGCCCAGGAGGGAGCGTGGTCTTGATAGAGCGCAGGGTGTTTGGGAAGGCTTCCTGGAGTGGGCAGCCCAGAGCTGGGCCTGGGCCAATGGATGGGTTTCTACCTCTTGTCTGGGGACAGGACCCTCGGGCAGAAGGTGCAGCGTGGCGGAGGCCAGGCTCGCTGGGACCGAGCTGCAAGCAGGTGAGCGGGTGGGAAAGCCGGGGGACACCCTGTCCCATGTGGGGCCGGTGCTGCAGGGAAGGGCTCTCTGTGCCAGGGCTCTGGGGGACTGGGTGCCCTGAAAGGGTTTCTTAAGAGCGTGCCCTGTGGGGCTGTCCTGTAGGACAAGGTGCACCCGCTCTGATCTGGGAGCCAGCACCTACGGAACAGGGGAACAGCACCTTCCCCAGGTGGGCCAGTGGAATTCAGAGCCTTTTTTCCTGCGTGGAGAGCAGGGGCGCTTGTGGCTGAACCATAGGCAAGCAGAAGTCAAGCTCAGCCCCCAACCCCCAGCTCACAGGCCGTCATCCCAGGTCCAGATTCGAGAATCCCCAAGAAGAAGCCTCTCTGAGGTGACCTAGGATCTATGCTCATGGGGTCAGGGAGACACTCCCAGATTCTTCTGAATAAGAATCTGGCCCTGGCAGGTGTAGCTCAGCGGATTGAGCACCAGCCTGTGAACCCAAAGGCTGCTGGTTCAATTCCCTGTCAGGGCACAAGCCAGGGCCCCAGCTGGGGGTGTACACAAGGCAACCGATCCACGTCTGTCTCTCTCTCTCTCTCTCTTCCTCTCCTCTTTCTAAAAAACAAAAAACAAACAAAAAAACCCTGACTGTGCCTCAGTTTCCCCCACGAGGGCAGAGCTGTGCTGAGAGTTGAACCTTGTCGGTCCCCAGAGCTGCGGCCCTTCCGGCAGCTGCCATCCCAGGCAGGCACCTGGTGCCCTTGAGCAAAGGTGCCCTCCATCCGTCTGCCCAGCTTCCCCAAGCCTCCACTTCCGGGTGCCCCTCCACCCTCCCCACCCCACCCCCCGCCTGGCTTCCCCAGACAGCCAGACAGCGGGAGACTCATCTCCCACACCCCACTCTCAGCGGGGCTGATGGGGGTCATTAACCCTGGATGGTAATTACTCGGCTGATAATCACAAGCCCCACTTCCGGGGCCTCCCCTGCCACAGGTGCCCTCGCTCAAGGTCTCAGGGCCAGGCCATCAGGTAGGGGCTGAGCTGGGTGGGAAGTGGGCCACCAAGTTGCTTCCCTGGTTGTAGCACTGAGGTTCCCCGCTCCCAGAGCTCCCTTAGTCCCAGAAAACAGGGCCACTGGGGTTGCCGCTGAATCCCAGGTCCCACCGCCCTGCCCAGAGCTCTGCGGCCCCCACCTGTCACCAGGCCTTTCACCCCGACACACCAGAGCCAGGTACACCAGAAAAGGATCCCAAAGGGACACAACGGCCCCGTGTGTGGGCCCCGCGTGTGGTTGGTCAGACAGCAGCCGCACAGCCCCCCCTCACTCCCTGCAGCGTGCAATCACAGACGCCACAGACCCCATAGACTGAAGCCAGCCCCGCCTGGCACCTGTCTGTCCCTGTCCCTGCCCCTCGGGTCAGCAGCCCTTACCCAGGTCCATGCACAGAGCAGCCAGGAGCAGAAACACCAGGAGTGGCCTCATCGTGGGGCGTCCACTGCGAGACTGGGCGCAGCCGTGCAGGGGCCTTTATACGCCGGCCGGCTCAGACCTGGTAATTTAGCTGGAGACAAGCTCGGGGAAGCAGGGCCAGCCTGACCAGGTGCCCGACTTCCCCTTGCCCCGCCCTCAGGTGCACTTAGAAGGTCACCTATGCCCCTCACTGATTGTCCCTGTCCTGAGCCTTGGCCTCCTGGTGTCTGCAGTTGTCACGAAGCCCCAGGCTGGGCTGGGGAGCAAGAAGGAGGCACAGGTACGGTGTCCTAGGGGTAGCAGTCCATTCTGGGGGCCTGGGGGACACGGCTGTGCCCTGGGCTCTGGTCTGGAGGACACGGCCTGCCCAGAGCTCTTCCAAGTAGGCGCAGCCATCTCCTCTGAGCCAGGGCAGGCAGGGAGGTCCTGAACCTACTTAGTGGGGAAACTGAGGCAATACGGACTGAAAGCTGGCTTTGGACCCAGGACTCAACCTTCACTGTGCACGCAGGTTGCCTGGGGCCCTGGTGACTGCCAACTGTGACCCAGAGGCCCGGGTGCGACCTGAGACTGCACTCCAGCAAACTCCTGGAGTCGCTGGAGCTGCTGGTCTGAGGGGCAACAGAGCAGGGGCGTGGGGCAGAATCCGAGGGGCCCTGGCATCCCAGTGACACTCAGTCACTGCCATCCAGCCTCCAGGCCAGGCTCTGGGGACCACAGGTGACAAGGGTTTCCTGGGGGGCACAAGAAAGGGTCTGCCCACGGTGGCTGTTTTGGGGTGTGGCTCGGGTTCCAGAACCTGGGGGGTGACAGCTCACACCTCCTGGTGTCTCTACTCCATCCCCTCCAGCGCCACAGGCCTACTCTGGGGGCTGCAGCCCCCTCCCCAGTGACCACAGCCACCATTCTGGATGAGGCTCCACTCGTCACAGTGTTCTGAGAGCCCAAGGTGCCCCCTTGGCATAACTCACCTCCGCTGCCCTCCCCTCCCCTGGACCTCCAGTGGACCCTTGAGCCCTGGACACGCTTCCCGCCTCCCCTCCCCCACAGAGCCATCTTTGCCCAGAACACTCGGAGAGCCCCACCTCGGCCTGTGCCTGCCTGGAGCCTCTTCCCCACCTGTCTGCGGAAGCAGGGCTGAGCTACTAGGCGTCCACCCCAGGCTCCAGGGTGGCAAAGGTGGTTGGGTGGGGGTGGGAGGTGGGGCTGGAGCCCAGGCTGGGCCACCTGCATGCATGTGGGGATCTTGCAGTGCAGGGTGGGTCAGGCTCAGAACAGGCTGTCCCTACCCCTCCGGCACAGCAGCAAGGAGCTGGGAACCGAGGGTCACATCAGACTGGCTAGATCATTCTGATGGTATATTTGTCAATATTTTATTTTAATGGGTTTTAGCTTCTTCTAGAATTTACATTTATGCTTAGGCAGATGCTGTGTGGGTCCTTATTTGCACCATCCCCCAAAAGAAAGAGGTGGGCAACCCCATCAGGAGCCCACTTACAGGCTCCATGAAGGGCAGCAGGAGACCAGGGGCTGGCCACTCGCTGGGCATCAGTCTGTGCTGAGGGAGGGGAACTGGCCCAGCCATCCCCCGGCCTCTCTGTGCCCTCCGCCCTGCCCAGAACGCTAACTCTGACCAGCTCCGCCCACCCCGCACACTCTGTGCCTTGTGTTCTGTGCTCTGTGCACTGCGTCCAATCCACACACTCGACTCCATTCAATCTTCCCACACCGTCCGCCCTTCCTCTGTTTCCCCTCCTAGCTTGGGGGCCGTCTGGGGCCATGGGCCCTGACAGTGAGCAAGGCCCTGCCAAGCAGCCTCTGGCTCCCCTGTCCCGAAGCCCAGCCCTGCCCAGAGCACCCTGGGAGAGGGACAGGACTCAGGCCTAGATGTCTTCCCAGACTCCACCTCAGCCCGCTGCCCAGGCCCCAGAAAGCTCCTGGCCCTGCTGCAAGGGGCGTGTGACTGAGAAGGGTAGGCTGGCCCAGACTCAGCTCAGAGGCAGGCAGGGAGAGGCCAATGGCTTCCTGGGGCCAGGAGCACTCCCAAGCTCTCTGGGCAGGGCCCCGCCTGGGTTCCTGGGAAGGGGAGCCCCCACCCTGCACACCAAACTGCTCTCACCCTCTTGGGTGGTTCTGAGTGACCAGCCCCCATCACTGAACCCACAGCCAGTGGCCAGGTGACCAGGCCAGGCCTCTGTGAGTGTGCAGACAGGCTGGGGATGGGGGGACAGTCATGAACAAGCCATTTTTGTCCAAGCTGATCCCTACACAGTGCCTGGCTTGGGCTCTTGGTGCTGGGGTGCAGGAATGAAGGGCTGAGGGTGGGGATGTGGGGGAACCCACATTACAGAGACTGGTCTGGTAACGTCCCCGGGCCCTGTGTGCAGCCAGTGCCTCTGCCTGGAGAGCCTACTGGGTGGGCTGCACTTTGGTAGGGGCGAGGAGGGGAGTCCCTTGAGGACAGAGGAGCAACCTAGGGAAAGGAGTAGGCGGAGCAGAAGCCCAGGCGATGGGTTCCCCAAACGGTCCCTCAGGCAAAGTTGGCTGGATTATGTCTCAAATTGGAGTCTATATTTTGAAGGGTCAGCTAGAGCTCTTTCCTCTAACAGGGCCACCTGAGCTGTGGGGAACCTCACGAATCTCAGAGCCTTGTAGGAGCAAAGATTCTGCAGCCCCTGGGGCAGGGCCCCTGGCTGGGCGGGGAGAGCAGAGGGGGGAGCCCCAGTGCCGTTACCGGGCTGGGGGAGGGGCACCCCCCCCCTGGCTAAGCTAATCCGGCTTCTGCTGCCCACCCTCCCGTGCAGGGTGCTTTCCAATTTAGGCCCAGGCTGGCCCCAGACCCCATTTGGCCATGGTTCTCAGGCTGTCACTGGACTCCACTCTGCAGAGTAGCTGAGAGGGGAACGGGGCTTCCCGTCCCACAGGTGGCAGGGCAGGTGAGCGAACCGGCAGCAGTGAGGCCCTGAAGACAATGCCTCCCACTCAGAGGAGGGGATCCCATCCCCAGTGAGAGACCTTGACCCCAATTAGGAACCTCAGGTCCTGCTCCTGCTGCCCCAGCCTCAGCCCCTCCTCCCTCCTGCACCACGGGGCTGGGGACCCAGAATTTGTGCTCGGGGCCCCTTGTTGTCAGGCAGGGGCTCAGGAAAGGTGCTCCTGTGCCTGCATACACCAAGGAGGACTCAGCCCTGACCCTGGCCCCACATGGAGCCCGAGCCTGAGCCTTGAGTGCAGGAAGCTGTTCCAGTGCTCAGACTGTGACCAGAGTTCGGGGGAAGCACAGGAAGCCCTGGCCCGAGGGGCTCAGCCGCTGGTGGGACAGGGCGGTGGGACGAGAGTGGCCTGTGCCTCGAGTACTGTCCTGGCCTGCTCTGTCCGACCTCCTGCAGCAGGGAGAGCACCAGTCTGTCAGGCATGGGCTCTCTGAGAGCACCCACAGCGGGCCCACAGTGGCACTGGGGCTGCCTGCCCAGGCTGGTCCGGCTGGTCCCCCCTGAACCTTGCCAGCTTCTTTTAGGGGAGGGACTAGGGGGAGGGAGATAATTTTCCCAGGGTCCCCAGGGTGGGGGTGGTGGCCACTCCAGTTCCAGCCTGTCTGGGCAGCAGGGATTAGGGTGCAGGAACGCCCGTGTTCCTGAGCGTGGGCAGTGGGCATTTTCCAGGACCAAGGAGGTGGCAAACTGGACGAACCAGCAGCCAGCATCCCACAGGGGGAGCTGGGACAGTGCAGACAGCCCTTCCCTGCTGGTGGGGCTGAGCCACGGCCACAACGGCCAGCTCCCAGAGCAGAGGCGCTGGAGGGGGGCCAGGACGGGTGGATAGGAGCTCCCCAGCTAGGGCAGGGGAACAGGCAAGCCCTCCAATGGACATCTGCGTAGGAGTGGCTCCCTCTCTGACTATGGCCCCCTGAATTCTCGCGGAAATGATGGGACACCCTAGACAAGTCCTGGCCATACAATTTCACATTTTGTGTCCTGTTTCTGGAAGTGCCAATGGTTCGGGGTCACAGGCCTGGCTCCTGTCCTCAGGCATCCCGCTTCCTCTAGCGTCCCCTGCTGGCAAAGCAGAAACAAGAGGGCAGAGTAGCTGCGGAAAGCTGGGCACCCTGTGTGGGGCGCACTTGAGCCCAGTGTGGAGGGGTGCACCCCTCATGGCTCTGCCCAGCCTTGGGGAGCCCTGGGCACTGATGCCCCAGCCATGGACTGGGCAACTCTTCTGAAGGGTAGCTGGGGGGGCCCTGAGGGCCAACATCTCAGAATGGCCCTGTGACCCCAGAGCATCTGTCTCACACCCCTCCCTGCCCAGCACAGAGGCTGGGGGCTGTGGTTTCCTCCTGGTGCCCTTCCTGCACCCCTCTCCTCCCTGCTAACGGGGAGCCAGCCTGGGCACCTGGCAAGAACGCCCACAACAAGTCCGCCCAAAGCCCTTCGAGCTGGGGAGCCACCCTCCCATCTTCAGCCCCCACCCCCTCTCCCCTCGATGCTTCTCCTGCCACACCCACATGCATGCTCACGCAGTGCCAGCCACATGTGCACACCCACACATGTGTTTACACACACAGTGCGCACTCCTGACTGTGCCAGGCTCAGTCCGGCCTCTTGGCCTCTGTCATGGGGTCACTAGGCAGGGCCACTGTCTCCTGCCTCTTACTTGAGTCATGTCTCCCAACGCTGACCACTGGCTAGTAGGCACATTGGGGCTGGCGCCTCTGCCACCTGGACCCTGCAAGCAGGAGGCAGGTAAGGGGGGACTGGTCGAACTGGATGCAGGGAGGTCCCCAAGCGCTGAAGTCACTCATCCGTTCATTCCACAGCTATTTATTTCACCTCCCACATGCTGAGCACAGCTCACCCCCACTGGCCGGCCTTGGCTGGGGCGGGGAGGACCAACAGCTTTCATGGGAAGGGGCCCTGGGGGGACAAGCACGTGTGTCTGTGGCGAGGGGCAGTCTGCACGCCCTTCCCGCAGTGAAGGCCTATTTAGGGAACTCTCTGGGCTCAGGGACAGGAGCACTTGGCCCCCACACTGGCTGCAGACGCCCCTCCACTCCCTCAGGAAGGCCTCGGGCCAGCTTCCCTCTTCACTCTTGTCCTCTCTACCTGGGAGCCCCTCGTGGCCAACCTGGGAAGGCCCTTCTGCAGATCCAGTGTGATAATTCCCGTGGACGCTGTCAATGCTCATCTGTGCCTTGACCCCGCCCCCCATGCTTATGCCTAGGGCAGCACTGCACTTACTGGCCTGGGTCCCATCCCCCACCCCAGCAAGGCAGGCCCAGAGAGCCAGGCATGAGTGCCCCTCGGCCCTGAGACCCCAGCAATGGCAGCTTGCCCAGGGAGGGGGACGGGTCTGTGGTAAGGGTTCCCCACGGCATGGAGCCCGTGCCTGCAGTTGGCTGGCCAGACAATGCCTCACCTTTCTGTCTCCCCGAGAAGCCCCCCTACCCCTCCTGAGTTTGCTTTCCACCCTCATCTCAGGTCTGCTTCTGGGAACTCAAAGTCTGCCTCTTTGGTGCCTGGCACACAACAGTGGGAGTTACCGGGATCCCAGGAGTGACGGGCCCCTCGGGGTAGCTGTAGACACCAGAGAAATCTGTCTGTGTGTGGCCCACCCCAGGCCGATGGGAGTGAAGCTGAGCCTGACATGTCCCCGCCAAGGGCACCCTGTCTCTGGAAGTTGCTGTAGGAGGAGAGCCTGGGCTTGGGTGTCACAGGATCTGGGTCCATGACCTGGCTCTGCAGCTTCTTAGATGGAGGACCATTTGGTCTCTTCAGCCCGGGGTTGGGGGGGGTGGGGGTGGGGGCTTCCTCCAGGCTAGCCCTGAGGGTCAAACAGCATCCTAGTCTCTTAGGTACAAAGTCTGGGAGGCGATATCCCAAACCTCAGGAGCCCAGAAGGCTCTGGGGCTGATGCATCTCCATGTCCACTGAGGAGGGCACACTGCCTGTCATGGAGATGGCCACCTGCTGCACCCTTAGCTGGAGGGAGTGTAGATCAGAGGGTCAGGAGGGACCAGCCAGTAGAAGCACAAAGGAATACTATGGAGGGGGGAACGAGAGGGACGTGTACAGCCATGGAGGGCTGGGAGGGGGCCTCCACCACTCAGAGGGGTGCTGGCAGCCCTCTGAGGAGCAGCTCACTGGAGGAATCATGCATCTTCTCGGGAGCGGGAGCTTGCCGCCGACGCTGCCCAGGTGAAGGGGATGCAGCACACAGCCCGCCAACAGTGAGAGACCGCACAACGCTGTTTGCCATAAGCTCCACGAGGACAGCCAGCTCTCCTAGCTGCTGGCGCCACCTGCCCCGCATCCGAGGCGAGGCACCGTTCCTACAGGAACACAGCCTGAGGTTTCTATGTATGTTAACAATTCCGCGGAGAGGGGAACAGCAGACGTGACACGTGCCGGAACTTGCCCATCGGCGATGTGTGTGAATTCTTTGTGGAACCAGGTGATGTTTTCAAATTCTGGAAGAACACTCCCTCCAACTTTGGTACCCGGCATGAAGTTTAGTTTTTCCAGCACCGCCTTCCCAGGCCCAAACCACCAACAAGGGGGGAGTCACACCCTGATGTCAGGCGGACTCCTGTGGTGTGAGCCCCACCCCCACGCTGACCTCCCGAGGCCACTGTGGCGAGGTGCACAGTGTGGGGAAGAGGCCTCCAGTCACTATTTCGCAGTGTGCTCACCACGTAGACAGGATGCAGAAAACCTCAGGAGAACAGTAGACTGTGGTGGAATAGTCGCAAGTGTACGTGTGGAATGCGACCATTCTTTTCACGCACTGCATTTGAGTGTAAGTTGATGTCATTGAACTTTCGTGAGTGTCCTTAACAAAAGCTCCCCCAACTTCCTAAAACCTGAACTGGCTCCCGCAAGCACACCACTACTGTCACCCCAGTGCACAGAGCAGGAGGAGGGGCAGAGAGCGAGAGGGAAGGTGGGCCAAGGGAAGAACAGATGTGACAGGGAGAGGCAAGTGGGAGAGCGAGGTGGGAGAAAAGGGAGGGCTGGGGGGCGGGCGCCTGGCGGCCAGCCCTGTGGCTGTCCTGTAGACCGGTCCTCCCTCTGGGCGACCTCCTGGCCCCAGCAGTTCGGTCACGAGTGCAAGGAGGCTGGAGCGAGAACGGGGAGCCTCTCACCCACAGGTGGCGCCTGTTACGGGGAAAGAGTGGGCACACCGAGGAGGCCCGGACCCTGAGCACAGATGGAGAGAGCTGAGCAGGCACCAGCTGGTTCTGACTATCGGGAGGTAAGGGATGTGTTCTTTTCCTGGCTAAGTTTGAAAAATGCAAGGAACAGCAAGACACGGGCATTTCAGGTCTGTCAGAGTTGTGCTCTGACATCACCTGGAGCCCAGGGTCTCCGTGTAAAGTACAATTGAATTAAATGACATCTAAAATTCAGTTCCTCTAGCACACTAGCTACCTTTCCAGCCCTCAACAGCCACGTGGGATGAGTGGGGAGTGGCAGCATGCCCTCCCCGCCCCCCCACCAGCATGTGGTCCTAAGCAAAGTCTGCAAAGCAGAGCGTTGATCTTCGGCGCATTGCCTGCTTCCCAGCGCCCAGGTCCACACAAGCCTGTGTGGTTGTTTGAATCATCTGAATTTTCCACAGGAAGTGGTCCTTTTGCTTAAAAAACAAACATGTCTCTTAAGCTCCACGTGTGTACATGGCCCTGTCAGGGTGACCAGAACTGGTGCCCCCCCCCCCCCCCCCCCCCCCCCCCCCCCCC